>CM062497.1:10034424-10096924 GCA_031479575.1 Coregonus ussuriensis | reverse complement strand
AACATAATATACAATAACATAATAAACTTTGATTTGATTTGATACAGTCGCACAGTAATTCATAATCCAGGAAGCTTATTTTCATTACATACAGTGCTTTCGGAAAGTATTCAGACCCCTTGACTTTTTCCACATTTTGTTACCTCTAAAATGAATAAAATAAAATAAAAATGTCAGCAATCTACACACACTACACCATAATGACAAAGTGAAAACTGGTTTTTATAAATTTGTAACAATTTATAAAAATATTTTAAAAAATGAAATACCCTAATTACATAAGTATTCAGACCGTTTGCCATGAGCTTCAAAATGTAGCTCCGGTGCATCCTGTTTCCATTCATCATCCTTGAGATGTTTCTACAACTTGATTGGAGTCCACCTGTGGAAAATTAAATTGATTGGACATGATTTGGAAAGGCACATACCTGTCTATATAAGGTCCCACAGTTGACAGTGCATGTAAGAGCAAAAACCAAGCCATAAGGTCGAAGGAATTGGAATTGTCCGTAGAGCTCCGAGACAGGACTGTGTCAAGGCACAGATCTGGGGAAGGGTACCAAAGCATTTCTGCAGCATTGAAGGTCCCCAAGAACACAGTGACCTCCATCATTCTTAAATGAAATAAGTTTTGAACCACCAAGACTCTTCCTAGAGCAGGCCGCCTGGCCAAACTGAACAATCGGGGGAGAAGGGCCTTGGTCGGGGAGGTGACCAAGAACCCGATGGACACTCTGACATAGCTCTAGAGTTCCTCTGTGGAGATGGGAGAACCTTCCAGAAGGAGAACCATCTCTGCAGCACTCTACCAATCAGGTCTTTATGGTAGAGTGGCCAGACGGAAGCCACTCCTCAGTAAAAGGCATATGACAGCCCGCTTGGAAATTGCCAAAAGGCACCTAAAAACAAGATTCTCTGGTCTGATGAAACCAAGATTGAACTCTTTGGCCTGAATGCCAAGCATCACGTCTGGAGGAAACCTGGCACCATCCCTACAGTGAAGCATGGTGGTGGCAGCATCATGCTGTGGGGATGTTTTTCAGTGGCAGGGACTGGGAGACTAGTCAGGATCGAGGCAAAGATGAACGGAGCAAAGTACTTGATGAAAACCTGCTCCAGACCGCTCAGGACCTCAGACTGGGGCGAAGGTTCACCTTCCAACAGGACAATGACCCTAAGCACACAGCCAAGACAACACAGGAGTGGCTTCGGGACAAGTCTCTTAATGTCCTTGAGTGGCCTAGCCAGAGCCTCAAGGATCGAACATCTCTGGAGAGACCTGAAAATAGCTGTGCAGCAACGCTCTCCATCCAACCTGACAGAGCTTGAGAGGATCTGCAGAGAAGAATGGGAGAAACTCCCTAAATAAAGGTGTGCCGAGCTTGTAGCGTCATACCCAAGAAGACGCAATGCTGTAATCGCTGCCAAAGGTGCTTCAACAAAGTACTGAGTAAAGGGTCTGAATACTTATGTAAATATGATATTTCATTTTTTAATTTTTTATAAATTAGCAAACATTTCTAAAAACCTGTTTTTGCTTTGTCGTTACCGGGTATTGTGTGTAGATTGATGAGGGGAAAAAAAAAACAATTTAATCAATTTTAGAATAAGGCTGCAACTTAACAAAATATGGAAAAAGTAAAGGGGTCTGAATACTTTCCGAAGGCACTGTATGTTCTAACGTGGAATGTTACCATGTTATATTTAGTATGAGAGGACATGTCCATCAGTTGAAAACCTCTGCCTCTGAACGAAAGTGAGGATACCATTATGGTTCCCATTTAAACTGCCCCAGTGTACCATGTCTTTACTATAGTAATAAGGTCATCGCTTTCATTCAATTCAAATAACTGCATTGAGTTGTGTGGAGGTGTCCATATGAATAATCAATAACAAACCATATAGGACTATCACGTTTCAGGAGAAGACCCAGATGCAGACAGTGTTGAAGTAACAAAAGTGTATTACAAAAACAGGGGGCAGGCAAACGACAGGTCAAGGGCAGGCAGAGGTCAGTAATCCAGATCAGAGTCCAAAAGGTACAGAACGGCAGGCAGTCTCAGGGTCAGGGCAGGCAGAGGTCAATAATCCAGGGTGGTGTGACAAGGTACAGAACGGTAGGCAGGGTCAGGGCAGGCAGAATGGTCAAAACCAGGAACTTGAGAAAGACAGGCGCAAGGGGGAACCCGCTGGTAGGCTTGATGAAACAAAACGAACTGACAACAGACAAACAGAGAACACAGGTATAAATACACTGGGGATAATGGGGAAGATGGGCGACACCTGGAGGGGGGTGGAGACAATCACAAAGACAGGTGAAACAGATCAGGGTGTGACAAGGACAGAACATACAGTACCACATTTCTGTAAGAATAATATCTCTGGTGTATCAGAGGGTTGAGATCTAGGCCGTTGTTTTCTGTTTCACAGGTGTGGGCGTCTGCATTAGTGCAGGGCGCCACTAAAGGTGGCGGTTGGGACTGGGGCGTGGGCGGCAAGTAGTGGGGGCAGCGGGGAGAGCACCTCTGGTAAACAAGGTTGCATCACTTCCCTTAGTGATCGTCAACCGACCAACTAGCCGTTCCCATGGCAATGACTAATCTACACCTCCAGGTTGCTAGGTTGCCAGTTTCCCCTCAAACCAATGGTTGTTCACCAATGGGGAAACCCATCTAATGGTTAGCCTCAAAGGACTGCACGTGGCAAATAGTCCGGGTAGCCATTTGATTAGCTGTTCAGGAGTCTTATGGCTTGGGGGTAAAGCTGTTAAGAAGCCTTTTGGACCTAGACTTGGCGCTAAGGTACCGCTTGCCGTGCGGTAGCAGAGAGAACAGTCTATGAATAGGGTGGCTGGAGTCTTTGACAATTTGTAGGGCCTTCCTCAATGGCAGGAAGCTTGACCCCAGTGATGTACTGGGCCGTACGCACTACCCTCTATAGTGCCTTGCGGTCGGTGGCCGAGCAGTTACCATACCAGGCAGTGATGCAACCAGTCGGGATGCTCTCGATGGTGCAGCTGTATAACTTCTTGAGGATCTGAGGACCCATGCCAAATCTTTTCAGTCTTCTGAGGGGGAATAGGCTTTGTCATGCCCTCTTCACGACTGTCTTGGTGTGTTTGGACCATGATAGTTTGTAGGTGATGTGGACACCAAGGAACTTGAAGATCTCAACCTGCCCCACTACAGCCCATTGATGAGAATGGGAGCGTGCTCGGTCCTCCTTTTCCTGTAGTCCACAATAATTTCCTTTGTCTTGAGGTTGTTATTCTGGCACCACACGGCCAGGTCTCTGACCTCCTCCCTATAGGCTGTCTCATCGATGTCGCTGATCAGGCCTACCACTGTTGTGTTGTCGGCAAACTTAATGATGGTGTTGGAGTCATGCCTGGCCATGCAGTCATGGGTGAACAGGGCGTACAGGAGGGGACTTAGCACGCACCCCTGAGGGGCCCCTGTGTTGAGGATCAGTGTGGCAGATGTGTTGTTACCTACCCTTACCACCTGGGGGCGCCCGTCAGGAAGTCCAGGATCCAGTTGCAGAGGAAGGTGTTTAGTCCCAGGGTCCTTAGCTTAGTGATGAGCTTTGAGGGCATTATGGTGTTGAACGCTGAGCTGTAGTCAATGAATAGCATTCTCACATATAATTTTCCTTTTGTCCAGGTTGGAAAGGGCAGTGTGGAGTGCAATAGAGATTGCATCATCTGTGGATCTGTTGGTGCGGTATACACATTTCAGTGGGTCTAGGGTTTCTGGGATAATAGTGTTGATGTGAGCCATGACCAGCCTTTCAAAGCACTTCATGGCTACAGACGTGAGTGCTACGGGTCTGTAGTCATTTAGGCAGGTTACCTTAGTGTTCTTGGGCACAGTGACTATGGTGGTCTGCTTGAAACATGTTGGTATTACAGACTCAGTCAGGGACAGGTTGAAAATGTCAGTGAAGACACTTACAAGTTGGTCAGTGCATACTCGGAGTACACGTCCTGGTAATCCGTCTGGCCCTGCGGCCTTGTGACTGTTGACCTGTTTAAAGGTCTTACTCACATCGGCTACGGAGAGCGTGGTCACACAGTCATCCGGAACAGCTGATGCTCTCATGCATGTTTCAGTGTTGCTTGCCTCGAAGCAAGCATAGAAGTAATTTAGCTTGTCTGGTAGGCTTGTGTCACTGGGCAGCTCGCGGCTGTGCTTCCCTTTCCATGGCTTCTGGTTGGGATATGTACGTACGGTCACTGTGGGGATGACGTCATCAATGCACTTATTGATGAAGCCAGTGACTGATGTGGTGTACTCCTCAATGCCACCGGAAGAATCCCGGAACCTATTCCAGTCTGTGCTAGTAAAACAGTCCTGTAGTTTATGGCCTTATACAGATCATTGAGTTTGTCTCCTGAGTGGCACAGTGGTCTAAGGCACTGCATCGCAGTGCTAGCTGTGCCACTAGAGATCCTGGTTCGAATCCAGGCTCTGTTGTAGCCGGCCACGACTGGGAGACCCATGGGGCGGCGCACAATTGGTCCAGGGTAGGGGAGGGAATGGCTGGCAGGGATGTAGAGCATGGTGTTTGCAACGCCAGGGTTGTGGGTTCGTTTCCCACGGGGGGCCAGTATGAAGAAAAAAAATAAAAGAAAAAATGTAAGTCGCTCTGGATAAGAGCGTCTGCTAAATGACTAAAATGTAATGTAAATGTAAATGGTCTTAGTGCCAGCATCGGTTTGTGGTAGTAAATAGACAGCTATGAAAAATATAGATGAAAACACTCTTGGTAAATAGTGTGGTCTACAGCTTATCATGATATACTCTACCTCAGGTGAGCAAAACCTCGAAACTTCCTTAATAATAATAATATGCCATTTAGCAGACGCTTTTATCCAAAGCGACTTACAGTCATGCGTGCATACATTTTTTTTGTGTATGGGTGGTCCCGGGGATCGAACCCACTACCTTGGCGTTACAAGCGCCGTGCTCTACCAGCTGAGCTACAGAGGACCAGAGCACCAGCTGTTGTTTACAAATATACACAGACCGCCACCCCTTGTCTTACCGGAGGCAGCTGTTCTATCTTGCCGATGCAGCGTAAACCCCGCGACTCAGTGAAACAGAAGATATTACAGTTTTTAATGTCTCGTTGGTGGGATATTCGTGATCGTAGCTCGTCTATTTTGTCATCCAATGATTGTATGTTGGCTAATAGTACTGATGGTAGAGGCAGATTACCCACTCGCCGTCGGATCCTTACAAGGCACCCCGACCTATGTCCCCGATATCTCTGTCTCTTTCTCCTGCGAATGACGGGGATTTGGACCTTGTCTGGTGTCTGAAGTAAATCCTTCGCGTCTGACTCGTTAAAGAAAAAATCTTTGTCCAGTACGAGGTGAGTAATCGCTGTCCTGATATCCAGAAGCTCGTTTCGGTCATAAGAGACGGTGGCAGAAACATTATGTACAAAATAAGTTACAAATAACGCAAAAAAACACACACAATAGCACAATTGGTTAGGAGCCCGTAAAACGGCAACCATCTTCTCTGGCGCCATTATATTTGTTGTACACTGCTCAAAAAAATGAAGGGAACACTTAAACAACACATCCTAGATCTGAATGAATGAAATAATCTTATTAAATACTTTTTTCTTTACATAGTTGAATGTGCTGACAACAAAATCACACCAACATTATCAATGGAAATCAAATGTATCAACCCATGGAGGTCTGGATTTGGAGTCACCCTCAAAATTAAAGTGGAAAACCACACTACAGGCTGATCCAACTTTGATGTAATTTCCTTAAAACAAGTCAAAATTAGGCTCAGTAGTGTGTGTGGCCTCCACGTGCCTGTATGACCTCCCTACAACGCCTGGACAGTCTGTGGTGCAACGTGGCGTTGGTGGATGGAGCGAGACACGATGTCCCAGATGTGCTCAATTGGATTCAGGTCTGGGGAACGGGCGGGCCAGTCCATAGCATCAATGCCTTCCTCTTGCAGGAACTGCTGATACACTCCAGCCACATGAGGTCTAGCATTGTCTTGCATTAGGAGGAACCCAGGGCCAACCGCACCAGCATATGGTCTCACAAGGGGTCTGAGGATCTCATCTTGGTACCTAATGACAGTCAAGCTACCTCTGGCAAGCACATGGAGGTCTGTGCGGCCCCCCAAAGAAATGCCACCCCACACCATGACTGATCCACCGCCAAACCGGTCATGCTGGAGGATGTTGCAGGCAGCAGAACGTTCTCCACGGCGTCTCCAGACTCTGTCACGTCTGTCACGTGCTCAGTGTGAACCTGCTTTCATCTGTGAAGAGCACAGGGCGCCAGTGGCGAATTTGCCAATCTTGGTGTTCTCTGGCAAATGCCAAATGTCCTGCACGGTGTTTGGCTGTAAGCACAACCCCCACCTGTGGACGTCGGGCCCTCATACCACCCTCATGGAGTCTGTTTCTGACCGTTTGAGCAGACACATGCACATTTGTGGCCTGCTGGAGGTCATTTTGCAGGGCTCTGGCAGTGCTCCTCCTGCTCCTCCTTGCACAAAGGCGGAGGTAGCGGTCCTGCTGCTGGGTTGTTGCCCTCCTACGGCCTCCTCCACGTCTCCTGATGTACTGGCCTGTCTCCTGGTAGCGCCTCCATGCTCTGGACACTACGCTGACAGACACAGCAAACCTTCTTGCCACAGCTCACATTGATGTGCCATCCTGGATGAGCTGCACTACCTGAGCCACTTGTGTGGGTTGTAGACGCCGTCTCATGCTACCACTAGAGTGAAAGCACCGCCAGCATTCAAAAGTGACCAAAACATCAGCCAGGAAGCATAGGAACTGAGAAGTGGTCTGTTGTCACCACCTGCAGAACCACTTCTTTATTGGGGGTGTCTTGCTAATTGCCTATAATTTCCACCTGCTGTCTATTCCATTTGCACAACAGCATGTGAAATGTATTGTCAATCAGTGTTGCTTCCTAAGTGGACAGTTTGATTTCACAGAAGTGTGATTGACTTGGAGTTACATGTGTTGTTTAAGTGTTCCCTTTATTTTTTTTGAGCAATGTATATACAGCCATTACTCTAGTATCCCTGCACATGTAAATATGGTACTGGAACTGACTTTTTAAATATTTAGTGTATATAGTATGCTTACTTACTTACTTTATTGTGTATTGCATGTTATTTTTCCACATTTTGTTTTGCTACTGCCTGAATTTAAAATGTATTAAATTGAGATTTTGTGTCACTGATCTACACACAATACCCCATAGTGGCAAAGTGGAATTTTGTTCCTCGAAAATTTTAGGGATTAATAAAACATTAAAAGCTGAAATGTCTTGAGTCAAGAAGTATTCAACCCCTTTGTTATGGCAAGCCTAAATAAGTTCAGGAGTAAAAATGGGCTCAACAAATCGCATAATAAATTGCATGAACTCATTCCATGTTCAATAATGTTTTGAATGACTACCCCATCTCTATACCCCACACATACAATTATCTGTAAGGTCCCTCAATCGAGTAGTGAATTTCAAACACAGATTCAACCACTAGGGAGGTTTTTAAATGTCTCGTAAAGAATGGCACCTATTGATAGATGGGTAAAAAAAAAGCAGACATTGAATATCCCTTTGAGGAATGGTGAAGTTATTAATTAGGCTTTGGGTGGTGTAGCAACACACCCAGTCACTACAAAGATACAAGCGTCCTTCCTAACTCAGTTGCCGGACCGGAAGGGAACTGCTCAGGAATTTCACCATGAGGCCAATGGCGATTTTAAAACAGTTACAGAGTTTAATGGTTGTGATATCAGAAAACTGAGGATGGATCAACATCATTGCAGGTACTCCAAAATACTAACCTAAATGACAAAGTGAAAAGACGGAAGCTTGTACAGTATAAAAATATTCCAAAACATTCATCCTGTTTGCAACAAGGCACTAAAGTAATAATGCAAAAAACTTTTTGTCCTGAATACAAAGTGTTATGTTTGGGGCAAATCCAATGCAACACTTCACTGAGTACAACTCTTCATATTGTTACACATGGTGGTGGCTGCATCATGTTATGGATATGCTTGTCATCAGCAACGACTCGGGAGTTTTTTTTAGGATAAAACCAAATGGAATACAGCTATAAGCACAGGAAAAATCCTAGAGGAAAACCTGGTTCAGTCTGCTTTCCAACAAACACTGGGAGACAAATTCACCTTTCAGCAGGACAATAACCTAAAACACAAAGCCAAATATACACTGGAGTTGCTTACCAAGATGACATTGAATGTTCCTGAGTGGCCTAGTTACAGTTTTGACTTAAATCGGCTTGAAAATCTATGGCAAGACTTGAAATTGGTGGTCTAGCAATGATCAACAATCAACTTGACAGAGATTGAAGAATTTTGAAAAGAATGATGGGCAAATATTGTACAATCCAGGTGTGGAAAGCTCTTAGAGACGTACCCAGAAAGACTCACAGTTGTAATCGCTGCCGAAGGTGCTTTTACAAAGTATTGACTTAGGGGTGTGAATAATTATGTAAATGAGATATTTCTGTATTTCATTTTCAGTTAATTTGCAAAAAATTCTAAAAACACGTTTTAACTTTTTCATTATGGGGTATTGTGTGTAGATGGGTGAGAAAAACCATCATCCATTTTGAATTCAGGCTGTAACACAACAAAATGTGGAATAAGTCAAGGGGTATGAATGCTTTCTGAAGGCACTGTAACATAGCTTGACACATTTCAACATTTACCACATGCACGACAGAAAGAGATTCAGGAGGAAACCATGTTTGACGCTTCTCCCATGCAGCTGCTCCCAAACACCCACACTCTTCCTGTTGGAGTGTGTGTACGTGCGTGTGCATGAATGCATGTCAACCTATTGGATGTGTACATGGTTCTTCATAGATACATACTTACATACTTTTATGTATCAAACGTATTCTCTCATAAGTAAATACGAAACTGGTTTCCATTCATTATTGAGTCAAGAGAGTGAGCGTATGACCATGTAAAATATACAACATAGCTAAAAACACCATGCAGAGAGAGAGAGAGTTTTTTTACTGTTTTTTTCAACAGAACATTGTACTAGTGACAGCAACATATTGAATTGTGAGTGCAACTTACATTTACACTTTTTAATTGGCAATACTGACTAAAATACAATAAACAACAGATATAGGCTAAAAATGATGTTTATCATCGTTGTTCTTCGTCAGTAACCTAACCTTTATGACTGACAGCAGCCACAGAAGTATGAATAAGCCGACTGACTGACCTTAAACCCCTCTAGCTCAGTGAGGACCACACTGCGCAAGAGGCTTTTCAAAGAAAACTGGGCTGAAAAAACATCCGGTGGTGAGAGCTTGGCCCGGCAGCTTGTGCATGGAAAACTTTGAGGCGAGTATGTGACCACACGTCCACACACACACACATACACACACATACACATACACACACACATACACACACACACACACACACACACACACACACACACACACACACACACACACACATACACACACACACACACACACACCTATATGTGTGAGAGCGTTCTCTTTCTGCATCGCATCTCAGTGAGGCTGGAAGTGGCTAGTGGCAAGTACACTAGGTCCTGAAGGGGCAAACAGGGGGCCTGGTGTATTGTTTCTATTCTAAAGAAACTGCTCATCGGCAACGACAGCTCTAGATATGACTGGTCACATCCGAATGATCCGATTGGCTAGTTCACAGCCGTCTGACCTTTGCACTCCGGTGAAGCTTGGTTGGCGCCTTACATGTGCTGAGAGGGTCTTACTTCACATGCACACACACACTTCACATGCACGCACACACTTCACATGCACGCACACACTTCACATGCACGCACACACTTCACATGCACGCACACACTTCACATGCACACGCACACTTCACCTGCACGTGCACACTTCACATGCACGCACACACTTCACATGCACACACACACTTCACATGCACGTGCACACTTCACATGCACACACACACTTCACATGCACACACACACTTCACATGCACGTACACACTTCACATGCACTCACATGCACACACACACTTCACATGTGCATACTCACAAACTCCCATACACAGTGGGTATAATAATGTACTAATATAATTACACATGAATGACCGGTATCACTGACTAAAATATAACTATTGAGCTTGCCAATATCTCATAGTGTCATGCAGTGTTATATCCAATGTGAGCTCAATGGGTTCTGTGGTGTTTAGTGGAAAAGACAAGCGCCTGATGATGAGGGGCTTGCATGTTGTCCGTGGGGTCTTTCTGTCTTTCTGTTTTTATTAATTTATTTGTGAGTAGTGGTGAGCCACAGACCAAAATATATATTTTTTTATAAACACATGTACACCCACCCACACACAGATGCACACAGTTACACACACAAGTGCACACACATACAAACACACACACACACACACACAGGCCCCTCATCTCAGGCCCCAGAGAAGAAGGCCTCTTCTTCGGCTGAAACAGTGAAGCTGGTGGAAGAAGTTAGATAGAAACTCCATATCTACACTACAGCACAATCAGCAGTGTTCACCATGATGACAACACATACTCGCTCACACAAACACAGACCAACACACACACACACATCATCTCCACCAACCATCTTTATCACTTCATAGTTCTTATCAGGAAGCAGAACCCGATCATGTGATTGAAAGGAACAAGGGAGATTCAAATCTGCAGAGTTAGCACATCTACAGTAGTTTGTGTGTGACACAAATGTCTGTTATTTTCTACCTACTGTAGACTACCATCATATATCACCATCACAACAGGATACTGCACTACACCTTCATTGCGACTGGTTGTGGGGGAAAATGGACTGTGTTTAATGGTTGAATGACAGTGCCTATAGTAACACTTCTTCTCTGTGGTTAGCATGGTATCCTATAGTAACCCTTCTTCTCTGTGGTTAGCATGGTATCCTATAGTAACCCTTCTTCTCTGTGTTTAGCATGGTATCCTATAGTAACCCTTCCTCTCTGTGGTTAGCATGGTATCCTATAGTAACCCTTCTTCTCTGTGGTTAGCATGGTATCCTATAGTAACCCTTCCTCTCTGTGGTTAGCATGGTATCCTATAGTAACCCTTCTTCTCTGTGGTTAGCATGGTATCCTATAGTAACCCTTCTTCTCTGTGGTTAGCATGGTATCCTATAGTAACCCTTCTTCTCTGTCGTTAGCATGGTATCCTATAGTAACCCTTCTTCTCTGTGGTTAGCTGTGGTTAGCATGGTATCCTATAGTAACCCTTCTTCTCTGTGGTTAGCATGGTATCCTATAGTAACCCTTCCTCTCTGTGGTTAGCATGGTATCCTATAGTAACCCTTCCTCTCTGTGGTTAGCATGGTATCCTATAGTAACCCTTCCTCTCTGTGGTTAGCATGGTATCCTATAGTAACCCTTCTTCTCTGTGGTTAGCTGTGGTTAGCATGGTATCCTATAGTAACCGTTCCTCTCTGTGGTTAGCATGGTATCCTATAGTAACACTTCCTCTCTGTGGTTAGCATGGTATCCTATAGTAACACTTCCTCTCTGTGGTTAGCATGGTATCCTATGGTAACACTTCCTCTCTGTGGTTAGCATGGTATCCTATAGTAACACTTCCTCTCTGTGGTTAGCATGGTATCCTATAGTAACACTTCCTCTCTGTGGTTAGCATGGTATCGTATAGTAACCCTTCTTCTCTGTGGTTGGCATGGTATCCTATAGTAACACTTCCTCTCTGTGGTTAGCATGGTATCCTATAGTAACACTTCCTCTCTGTGGTTAGCATGGTATCCTATAGTAACACTTCCTCTCTGTGGTTAGCATGGTATCCTATAGTAACACTTCCTCTCTGTGGTTAGCATGGTATCGTATAGTAACCCTTCTTCTCTGTGGTTGGCATGGTATCCTATAGTAACACTTCCTCTCTGTGGTTAGCATGGTATCCTATAGTAACACTTCCTCTCTGTGGTTAGCATGGTATCCTATAGTAACACTTCCTCTCTGTGGTTAGCATGGTATCCTATAGAAACCATAATTTCAATGTGTAGCTAGGTATACTATCATTCATCCATGGTTGATTGGATCTTTGGAAGTTTAGAAGTAGTCACCATTAGCCCTGTAAATAGGATGCCACATGATATGAATAATAAACTTTGACCTTTGGATATTATCTTTTATGTAAGTTATTTATAATATACCGTATATATACACTATCCAAGCAGAAGATACATCTCCTTCAAATGTTGATATTTGGTTGCGTTTACAATTCAATATCCATTTTTTCTACAAATTAATGATTGATATGTTGGACTCGCTTCTCCATCTCAACCAAAAATAACCTGACCTTAGGAGGACCCCGTCTCTCTCAGACCAGAGAAGTGTGACCTGACCTTAGGAACCTGACCTTAGGAGGACCCCGTCTCTCTCAGACCAGGGAAGTGTGACCTGACCTTAGGAGGACCCCGTCTCTCTCAGACCAGGGAAGTGTGACCTGACCTTAGGAGGACCCCTGTCTCTCTCAGGCCAGGGAAGTGTGACCTGACCTTAGGAGGACCCCGTCTCTCTCAGACCAGGGAAGTGTGACCTGACCTTAGGAGGACCCCGTCTCTCTCAGGACCTGACCCCTCTAGGAGACCTGACCTTAGGAGGACCCCGTCTCTCTCAGACCAGGGAAGTGTGACCTGACCTTAGGAACCTGACCTTAGGAGGACCCCGTCTCTCTCAGACCAGGGAAGTGTGACCTGACCTTAGGAGGACCCCGTCTCTCTCAGACCAGGGAAGTGTGACCTGACCTTAGGAGGTCCATTTACATTACATTTTAGTCATTTAGCAGACGCTCTTATCCAGAGCGACTTACAGGAGCAATTAGGGTTAAGTGCCTTGCTCAAGGGCACATCGACAGACTTTTCACCCAGTCGGCTCTGGGATTAGAACCAGCGACCTTTCGGTTACTGGCACAACGCTCTTAACCACTAAGCTACCTGCCTCCCCAGTACACACTACAATAGGCCTTATGTTGACATGGACTAACACACACCCACACAAACACACTGTGTCTTATCAATGTGAGTGGAGCTGCTTCCCTCAGTCAGTCACACCAGGTCTCCACCACCACTTCCTATTCCTCTGGCTGAGGAGGAAGGAGAAGAGGAACACCATTAATTCTGTTCCCTAGAAGCCAAGGCCTCCTGTTTGGACAAGGCTACAATCTCATTGCCACACTTCCAGCTTTCATATTCAACGTGAGGAAGCCGGAGGGATGTCGAGGTTCGGACAGGGACAGAAAGTCCATTATGACTAACTGCTGAACTACACAGACGATGTAATGATTTTGTGACGTGAGTTAGCATTGTTTTTTTTGACTGCACCACCAGAGGCCTGTCATTGAGTGAATTCAAAAGTTGTTTTCTGATATAAATCATATAGGTGTTAGAAAGAGCTAGCTGAAGGGAGAAACCCTATTGCTCCTCTCAATCTATGATTTGGATTACATGTTAAATAGCACATTGACTTGTACAGTTGAAGTCGGAAGTTTACACACACTTAGGTTGGAGTCATAAAAACTCGTTTTTTTCAACCACTCCACAAATTTCTTGTTAACAAACTATAGTTTTGGCAAGTCGGTTAGGACGTCTACTTTGTGCATGACACAAGTAATTTTTACAACAATTGTTTACAGACAGATTATTTCGCTTATAATTCACTGTATCACAATTCCAGTGGGTCAGAAGTTTACATATACTAAGTTGACTGTGCCTTTAAACAGAAAATGATGTCATGGCTTTAGAAGCATCTGATAGGCTAATTGACATCATTTGAGTCAATTGGAGGTGTACCTGTGGATGTATTTCAAGGCCTACCTTCAAACTCAGTGCCTCTTTGCTTGACATCATGAGAAAATCAAAAGAAATCGGCCAAGACCTCCACAAGTCTGGTTCATCCTTGGGAGCAATTTCCAAACGCCTGAAGGTACCACATTAATCTGTACAAACAATAGTACGCATGTATGAAAACCATGGGACCACGCAGCCGTCATACCGCTCAGGAAGGAGACGCGTTCTGTCTCCTAGAGATGAACGTACTTTGGTGCAAAAAGTTCAATCCCAGAACAACAGCAAAGGACCTTGTGAAGATGCTGGAGGAAACAGGTACAAAAGTATCTATATCCACAGTAAAACGAGTCCTATATCGACATAACCTGAAAGGCCGCTCAGCAAGGAAGAAGCCACTGCTCCAAAACTGCCATAAAAAAGCCAGACTACGGTTTGCAACTGCACATGGGGACAAAGATCGTACTTTTTGGAGAAATGTCCTCTGGTCTGATGAAACAAAAATAGAACTGTTTGCCCATAATGACCATCGTTATGTTTGGAGGAAAAAGGGGGTACCTTGCGAGCCGAAGAACACCATCCCAACCGTGAAGCACAGGGGGTGGCAGCATCATGCTGTGGGGGTGCTTTGCTGCAGGAGGGACTGGTGCACTTCACAAAATAGATGGCATCATGAGGAAGGAAAATGATGTGGATATGTTGAAGCAACATCTCAAGACATCAGTCAGGAAGTTAAAGCTTGGTCGCAAATGGGTCTTCCATGGACAATGTCCCCAAGCATACTTCCAAAGTTGTGGCAAAATGGCCTAAGGACAACAAAGTCAAGGTATTGGAGTGGCCATCACAAAGCCCTGACCTCAATCCTATAGAAAATGTGTGGGCAGAACTGGAAAAGTGTGTGCGAGCAAGGAGGCCTACAAACCTGACTCAGTTACACCAGCTCTGTCAGTAGGATTGGGCCAAAATTCACCCAACTTATTGTGGGAAGCGTGTGGAAGGCTACCCGAAACGTTTGACCCAAGTTAAACAATTTAAAGACAATGCTACCAAATACTAATTGAGTGTATGTAAACTTCTGACCCACTGGGAATGTGATGAAAGAAATAAAAGCTGAAATAAATCATTATCTCTACTATTATTCTGACATTTCATATTCCTAAAATAAAGTGGTGATCCTAACTGAACTAAGACAGGGAATTCTTACTAGGATTAAATGTCAGGATTTGTGAAAAACTGAGTTTAAATGTATTTGGCTAAGGTGTATGTAAACTTCCGACTTCAACTGTATATGATTAACTCTCTGCTTCTCTTTCTCTCTCTCTCTCTCTCTCTCGCTCTCTCTCTCTCTCTCTCTCTCCCTCCTCTGGGAGGAAGAGTGGCAGCTCCTGCAGTCTCCCTGTCATGCTGGCATAGTGGCATCATTCTGAAACTGGTATTAGGCATTTCCTGCTGTGTCCGTTGGCGGGTGGAAGTGTGTGTGTGTGTCTTGGCAGAACGCACCTGGTCCGCGCAGCTGTGGGGATCCTAGCAGGGGGGACATAAAGGGAGAAAGAGATAGAGGGAGAGAGAGAAGGATGGGAGGAGACGAATGAGGCCCTGTGTGGTTACTCTGTCTGACAGAGAGGGAGAGATCTCTATTATTAAAGTATCTGTTTGCTGTCAACTCTTACAGAAACCAATTAAAATAGTGTGGTTGTGTTTGAATTAATAGAAGAGAACAATCAGTAAAGGCTAGATTCTCTTTTCCACGGTGACGGCACTTTAAAGCAATTTGTTCATCAGATGGGGGAGATGCAACATCCAAAAGGGATTTTGTAAGATCTCCACGTTTCACACAAATCAAAAATACTGTTATTTCCTTATTAAAGCAGGGAGAGAACCCTCCATAGCCTTTTTGGCTTCCCTCACTGTTCCGTAATGCTCTGTTCTTGAAAGTGATTATTTCCTGTTTTTCTGTTGTAATCCTGTTGGTAAGAGGTTGAACAGCGCAGTTTGTGTGTTTCATCTTTAATGACTTTATTAATTAAATCAATCTCTGAGCTTATTAAAGCAGCCAAACCAGGTCACGCTTTTATTTCCTACTCATTAACAGATGCTTGTAACGTAACTTGTAACGTAGCGTCTGTCAACAGCCTGTGGGATGCAACAACTAACAAGGAATTTTGTTCCGGTGCGCAGATTGTTTCGTCACTGATCATTTGGACAAATTACGATTTTGCAGGTGTTCGCATCTTTCGAATTTTGAAAGGTGGAGGGGACATTTGACCCATAGACTTGTGACCCGGGCCAAAGGTCACTGTGGACTGATCTATGACAGAGCAGAGTGGAGTAGAGGGTCATCTGCACACTGTTACATCACTGGAGTAGAGTCCATTCTCTCCAGATGGACAGAGGAGACAGAGACAAGCCCTGTGTGTGTGTGTGTCAGCATGGACAGACGGGGAAAGAAAATACACAGACGACACACACAGCAACCCACCTGGCTGTTTAGTCTTTCAGTGGGGCTGGGTGCTGGTCATTTGATCATGGTACCTAAGTCAACATCAAACAGACAAAGAGGACGGAGAGAGGCCTTTACTTCAGAGACCCTATTTATAATGATTCCAGTTGGACACAACCAGGGTTGGGGTCAATTCCAATTGAAGTCAGTCAATTCAGGAAATAAACTGAAATTCCAATTCAATTATTGTAAAAAGAGCTCTTATTTTCAATGACTTGTCAATAAACTGAAAAGGACAAACTATTTATTTCAAAAGTTTATCCATTTTTTTTTGTATCACTTCCTGAATTGACTGACTTACAGAATAAATATAAAAAGCATATGCATAAGCATGGTAGCAATTGAAAGGGAACAGTTTGGAGATTATGGGAAAATCATTAGACCAAAGTTGAGGACATAACAGTTCACTGACACAAGACTGAATCCAAACGTACAACCCCAACATAATTAAATACAGTAATATGAGATCTGTATGTAAAACATTTACATGTTTGGATTCAGTCTTGTGTCAGGTGAACTGTTATGTCCTCAACTTTGGTCTAATAATTTTCCCATAATCTCCAAACTGTTCCCTTTTAATTGCTACCACCACGCTTATGCATTTCTTATTTATTGTGTACGAAACATTTCAATATAGGCCAATTCCCACAAGTGTAAAGGGTTAACTCATATCATGTTTGAGCTAGTGTCCTTCAGTATTGAAAACCGGTTCCATAAAAAATCAGATCAGCAATTTGTTAGCACGTTGGTTCTTCCGTGGGTGCTATGTGTATGTCTAGCATAAGAGCCCCTTGTTAGAGGTACAGGATCAGAGTGGTTACAGTCATTGAAGAAAGTAGCAATATTTCTGGGCTTTTCTTGTGGAGAGCTGACTGTGCTATTATATTAAACAAACTGGCTTTTTTGGACACTCGATTTGCTGGCTATTTTGAGTGAGTTTGTTGGCTGTACGAAGACAGTGGTCTGCGACAAGGTGCCAGGAGATCATCTGATCTAAAGTGGTTGTAACTGTAGTCTTAAGTCACTACCATCCTTACTTTTAAATGTTATTTTAAAAAACACGCAAGCCTCTATCCTCCAAAATGTGTTGGATTGCTTTTGCGGATTTAGATGGTTTTCTATTCACTGTCTAGAAGAGAGAGATGTTCTCCACAAGATTACGTGAGAAGAATACATGAATAGGTAAATGGAGTGGAGAAATGTGTGTCTCCATTGAAACCAGTGCTTTTCCAATGTCCTCTCTTTCCTGCCATACAAAGCTATGACACACATCTCAGTCTAAAACCCGTTACCCCTACACCTCTCCCTTCCTTATCAACCAACATCCTCACTTTTGTTTGTGTTACTTTGTTTACTAAGCCCTCCAAATTACTCTTAGTAGTTGTTTTCTTATCATTTGTTTGTTCCTCAAATGACCCTAAAGCCGGAGTGACTTCTCCATATACCTCTGGTCAAACACACACGTCTGCTAAATGACTCAAATGTAAATGTAAACACACATCTTCATCTTCTTCCTTATCTGGCTCTCGCGCTCCGTCAGGCCCAATCAGACACCTCGCTGGCCATCGTTGGTGTAGACACGCGTTAGCGACCCTCACTTCAATTAGCCCCTCTGCACGAGGCCCGATTTCATGGCTATAACCCCCCGCCAAGAGCCCACACCTAGGTCCAATGCACCCTATCTATCGCCTGCACCCTTTGAAGGGGACGAGGTGGCGAGGGGAGAGGGGGATGTGGAAGAGGGGGGTGAGGAAGAGGGCGTGCGCTGGCTGGAGTGACGGATGACTTCTCAGATGGAGAGATAGTGAGACTGGGTGACCTTTGACCTGGCTTACAGGCCGTGACAGACAGAGAGAGGGAGGCAGGTGGTTGGTTGGCTTTCTGTCCTGCATGTGTGGATGCATATGTGAGGGGGTTAATGTGGGGTAAATGTGTGTTCTATGTTCACTGGGTTGGAAATGCAGGGGTATATGAGTTATGGTTGTGGATGGGGAGTCTAAAGTGTGGGGGTATATGTGAAATTGTTAAATATTACTTGTTAGATATTACTGTACTGTGGGAGCTAGAAGCACAAGCATTTCGCTACACCCGCATTAACATCTGCTAAACATGTGTATGTGACCAATAAAATTTGATTTGATTTGATATGAGTTATGGTTGTGGACGGGGGGGTCTAAAGTCTAAAGTGTGGGGGTATATGAGTTATGGTTGTCGATGGGGAGTCGAACAAGCAAAATAGTGTTTTATATGAATGAGTCATCAGACCAGACATTCATATGAATCCATGTAACAAAGTCATGAAATGAGCATTGTGTGTTATATGTGTGTGTGTGTGTGTATCAGTGTGCATGTGTGTTCATGTTTATATGTGTTTGTGTGTGCTTGTGTGTGTGTATGTGTGTGTGTGTGTGTGTGTGTGTGTGTGTGTGTGTGTGTATGTGTGTGAGCTTGCATGCCTGTACATGTGTGTGTGTGGACAAAGGTCCTGTTGTGAGAAGACAGCTCAGTGGAGTGGAGCAGTCAAAACAAGAACACTCATTACCTTCCTCACATAAGTCATTTATCCACACACACACACACACACACACACACACACACACACACACACACACACATATACACACACACACACACACACACACTAATTTAAACACCTTCCTACTCATTATCCTTGGCATGCCACCTTTAAATGGTTGCCCCCTGTGTAAGTGGTGACCCAGCCTGTGTTGCCATTACGTTGCCATTGACAACAGCCATTCTTACAACGCCAGGGTTACTGTGAGAGCTGTGATGGTCATAGTGAGTATGACATGAGTGAGTATGACATCGATGACTGTGTCAAAATCAATGGTAGATATCCAACTAAAACAATGTCGGTTCCTCTGTCACTATTGCTCTGTCTCTCCTTTCTTTTCAGTACCTCTCTCACTCTACCTTCATTGGTTGTCTCCTCTTCTCCCTCTGTAGTACTCTACTTCCCTTTGTGGTACTCTACTTCCCTCTGTAGTAATCTACTTCTCTCTGTAGTACTCTACTTCTCTCTGTAGTACTCTACTTCCCTCTGTGGTACTCTACTTCTCTCTGTAGTACTCTACTTCCCTCTGTGGTACTCTACTTCCCTCTGTAGTACTCTACTTCCCTCTGTAGTACTCTACTTCCCTCTGTAGTACTCTACTTCCCTCTGTAGTACTCTACGTCTCTCTGTAGTACTCTACTTCTCTCTGTAGTACTCTACTTCCCTATGTAGTACTCTACTTCCCTCTGTAGTACTCTACTTCTCTCTGTAGTACTCTACTTCTCTCTGTTGTACTCTACTTCTCTCTGTAGTACTCTACTTCCCTCTGTGGTACTCTACTTCCCTATGTAGTACTCTACTTCCCTCTGTAGTACTCTACTTCCCTCTGTAGTACTCTACTTCCCTCTGTAGTACTCTACTTCTCTCAGTTGTACTCTACTTCTCTCTGTTGTACTATACTTCCCTCTGTACTACTCTACTTCTCTCTGTAGTACTCTACTTCTCTCTGTAGTACTCTACTTCCCTATGTAGTACTCTACTTCCCTCTGTAGTACTCTACTTCCCTCTGTAGTACTCTACTTCCCTCTGTAGTACTCTACTTCTCTCTGTAGTACTCTACTTCTCTCTGTAGTACTCTACTTCCCTCTGTGGTACTCTAATTCTCTCTGTAGTACTCTACTTCCCTCTGTAGCACTCTACTTCTCTATGTAGTACACTCTACTTCCCTCTGTAGTACTCTACTTCTCTCCGTAGTACGCTCTGTAGTAGTCTTCTCCCTCTGTAGTACTCTACTTCCCTCTATAGTACCTCTACTTCCCTCTGTGTACTCTACTTCCCTATGTAGTACTCTACTTCCCTCTGTAGTACTCTACTTCCCTCTGTAGTACTCTACTTCCCTCTGTAGTACTCTACGTCTCTCTGTAGTACTCTACTTCTCTCTGTAGTACTCTACTTCCATATGTAGTACTCTACTTCCCTCTGTAGTACTCTACTTCTCTCTGTAATACTCTACTTCTCTCTGTTGTACTTTACTTCTCTCTGTAGTACTCTACTTCCCTCTGTGGTACTCTACTTCCCTATGTAGTACTCTACTTCCCTCTGTAGTACTCTACTTACCTCTGTAGTACTCTACTTCCCTCTGTAGTACTCTACTTCTCTCTGTTGTACTCTACTTCTCTCTGTTGTACTATACTTCCCTCTGTAGTACTCTACTTCTCTCTGTAGTACTATACTTCCCTCTGTACTACTCTACTTCTCTCTGTAGTACTCTACTTCTCTCTGTAGTACTCTATTTCCCTATGTAGTACTCTACTTCCCTCTGTAGTACTCTACTTCCCTCTGTAGTACTCTACGTCTCTCTGTAGTACTCTACTTCTCTCTGTAGTACTCTACTTCCCTATGTAGTACTCTACTTCCCTCTGTAGTACTCTACTTCTCTCTGTAGTACGCTCAGTAGTAGTCTTCTCCCTCTGTAGTACTCTACTTCCCTCTGTAGTACTATACCGCCCTCTGTAGTATTCAACTTCCATCTGTAGTACTCTACTTCTCTCTGTAGTACTCTACTTCTCTCTGTAATACTCTACTTCCCTCTGTAATACTCTACTTCCCTCTGTAGTATTCTGCTTCCCTCTGTAGTACTCTGCTTCTCTCTGTTGTACTCTACTTCCCTCTATGGTACTCTACTTCCCTATGTAGTACTCTACTTCCCTCTGTAGTACTCTACTTCCCTCTGTAGTACTCTACTTCTCTCTGTAGTACTCTTCTTCCCTCTGTAGTATTCTACTTCCCTCTGTAGTATTCTACTTCCCTCTGTAGTACTCTACTTCTCTCTGTTGTACTCTACTTCTCTCTGTTGTACTCTACTTCTCTCTGTTGTACTATACTTCCCTCTGTGGTACTCTACATCCCTATGTAGTACTCTACTTCCCTCTGTAGTACTCTACTTACCTCTGTAGTACTCTACTTCCCTCTGTAGTACTCTACTTCTCTCTGTTGTACTCTACTTCTCTCTGTTGTACTATACTTCCCTCTGTAGTACTCTACTTCTCTCTGTAGTACTATACTTCCCTCTGTACTACTCTACTTCTCTCTGTAGTACTCTCCTTCTCTCTGTAGTACTCTACTTCCCTATGTAGTACTCTACTTCCCTCTGTAGTACTCTACTTCCCTCTGTAGTACCCTACGTCTCTCTGTAGTACTCTACTTCTCTCTGTAGTACTCTACTTCCCTATGTAGTACTCTACTTCCCTCTGTAGTACTCTACTTCTCTCTGTAGTACTCTACTTCTCTCTGTAGTACTCTACATCCCTCTGTGGTACTCTAATTCTCTCTGTAGTACTCTACTTCCCTCTGTAGCACTCTACTTCTCTATGTAGTACACTCTACTTCCCTCTGTAGTACTCTACTTCTCTCTGTAGTACGCTCTGTAGTAGTCTTCTCCCTCTGTAGTACTCTACTTCCCTCTATAGTACTCTACTTCCCTCTGTGGTACTCTACTTCCCTATGTAGTACTCTACTTCTCTCTGTTGTACTCTACTTCTCTCTGTTGTACTATACTTCCCTCTGTAGTACTCTACTTCTCTCTGTAGTACTATACTTCCCTATGTAGTACTCTACTTCCCTCTGTAGTACTCTACTTCCCTCTGTAGTACTCTACGTCTCTCTGTAGTACTCTACTTCCCTCTGTAGTACTCTACGTCTCTCTGTAGTACTCTACTTCTCTCTGTAGTACTCTACTTCCCTATGTAGTACTCTACTTCCCTCTGTAGTACTCTACTTCTCTCTGTAGTACGCCCTGTAGTAGTCTTCTCCCTCTGTAGTACTCTACTTCTCTCTGTTGTACTCTACTTCTCTCTGTTGTACTATACTTCCCTCTGTAGTACTCTACTTCTCTCTGTAGTACTATACTTCCCTCTGTACTACTCTACTTCTCTCTGTAGCACTCTACTTCTCTCTGTAGTACTCTACTTCCCTATTTAGTACTCTACTTCCCTCTGTAGTACTCTACTTCCCTCTGTAGTACTTTACGTCTCTCTGTAGTACTCTACTTCTCTCTGTAGTATTCAACTTCCCTCTGTAGTACTCTACTTCTCTCTGTAGTACTCTACTTCTCTCTGTAATACTCTACTTCCCTCTGTAGTACTCTACTTCTCTGTGTAGTATTCTGCTTCCCTCTCTAGTACTCTGCTTCTCTCTGTTGTACTCTACTTCCCTCTATGGTACTCTACTTCCCTATGTAGTACTCTACTTCCCTCTGTAGTACTCTACTTCCCTCTGTAGTACTCTACTTCTCTCTGTAGTACTCTTCTTCCCTCTGTAGTATTCTACTTCCCTCTGTAGTATTATACTTCCCTCTGTAGTACTCTACTTCTCTATGTAGTACTCTACTTCCCTCTGTAGTACTCTACTTCCTTCTATAGTACTCTACTTCTCTCTGTAGTACTCTACTTCCCTCTGTAGTACTCTACTTCTCTCTGTATTACTATACGTCCCTCTGTAGTACTCTACTTCCCTCTGTGGTACTCTAATTCGCTCTGTAGTACTCTACTTCCCTCTGTAGCACTCTACTTCACTATTTAGTACACTCTACTTCCCTCTGTAGTACTCTACTTCTCTCTGTAGTACGCTCTGTAGTAGTCTTCTCCCTCTGTAGTACTCTACTTCCCTCTGTAGTACTATACCGCCCTCTGTAGTATTCAACTTCCCTCTGTAGTACTCTACTTCTCTCTGTAGTACTCTACTTCTCTCTGTAATACTCTACTTCCCTCTGTAGTACTCTACTTCTCTGTGTAGTATTCTGCTTCCCTCTGTAGTACTCTGCTTCTCTCTGTTGTACTCTACTTCCCTCTATGGTACTCTACTTCCCTATGTAGTACTCTACTTCCCTCTGTAGTACTCTACTTCTCTCTGTAGTACTCTTCTTCCCTCTGCAGTATTCTACTTCCCTCTGTAGTATTCTACTTCCCTCTGTAGTACTCTACTTCTCTCTGTAGTACTCTACTTCTCTCTGTGGTACTCTACTTCCCTATGTAGTACTCTACTTCCCTCTGTAGTACTCTACTTCCCTCTGTAGTACTCTACTTCTCTATGTAGTACTCTACTTCCCTCTGTAGTACTCTACTTCCCTCTGTCGTACTCTACTTCCCTCTGTAGTACTCTACTCCCCTCTATAGTACTCTACTTCTCTCTGTAGTACTCTACTTCCCTCTGTAGTACTCTACTTCTCTCTGTAGTACTATACTTCCCTCTGTAGTACTCTACTTCTCTCTGTAGTACTCTACTTCCCTATGTAGTACTCTACTTCCCTCTGTAGTACTCTACTTGGTCCTCTGTAGCTCAGCTGGTAGAGCACGGCGCTTGTAACGCCAAGGTAGAAGGTTCGATCCCCGGTTCGATCCCCGGGACCACCCGTACACAAAAAAAATAATGTATGCACTCATGACTGTAAGTCGCTTTGGATAAAAGCGTCTGCTAAATGGCATATTATATTATTATTACATTATACTTCTCTCTGTAGTACTCTACTTCTCTCTGTAGTACTCTACTTCCCTCTGTGGTACTCTAATTCTCTCTGTAGTACTCTACTTCCCTCTGTAGCACTCTACTTCTCTATGTAGTACACTCTACTTCCCTCTGTAGTACTCTACTTCTCTCTGTAGTACGCTCTGTAGTAGTCTTCTCCCTCTGTAGTACTCTACTTCCCTCTATAGTACTCTACTTCCCTCTGTGGTACTCTACTTCCCTATGTAGTATTCTACTTCCCTCTGTAGTACTCTACTTCCCTCTGTAGTACTCTACGTCTCTCTGTAGTACTCTACTTCTCTCTGTAGTACTCTACTTCCCTATGTAGTACTCTACTTCCCTCTGTAGTACTCTACTTCTCTCTGTAATACTCTACTTCTCTCTGTTGTACTTTACTTCTCTCTGTAATACTCTACTTCCCTCTGTAGTACTCTACTTCCCTCTGTAGTACTCTACTTCCCTCTGTAGTACTCTACTTCTCTCTGTTGTACTCTACTTCTCTCTGTTGTACTATACTTCCCTCTGTAGTACTCTACTTCTCTCTGTAGTACTATACTTCCCTCTGTACTACTCTACTTATCTCTGTAGTACTCTACTTCCCTCTGTAGTACTCTACTTCCCTCTGTAGTACTCTATTTCTCTATGTAGTACTCTACTTCCCTCTGTAGTACTCTACTTCCCTCTGTAGTACTCTACTTCTCTATGTAGTACTCTACTTCCCTCTGTAGTACTCTACTTCCCTCTATAGTACTCTACTTCCCTCTGTAGTACTCTACATCTCTCTGTAGTACTATACGTCCCTCTGTAGTACTCTACTTCCCTCTGTGGTACTCTAATTCTCTCTGTAGTACTCTACTTCCCTCTGTAGCACTCTACTTCACTATGTAGTACACTCTACTTCCCTCTGTAGTACTCTACTTCTCTCTGTAGTACGCTCTGTAGTAGTCTTCTCCCTCTGTAGTACTCTACTTCCCTCTGTAGTACTATACCGCCCTCTGTAGTATTCAACTTCCCTCTGTAGTACTCTACTTCTCTCTGTAGTACTCTACTTCTCTCTGTAGTACTCTACTTCCCTCTGTAGTACTCTACGTCTCTCTGTAGTACTCTACTTCTCTCTGTAGTACTCTACTTCCCTATGTAGTACTCTACTTCCCTCTGTAGTACTCTACTTCTCTCTGTAATACTCTACTTCTCTCTGTTGTACTTTACTTCTCTCTGTAGTACTCTACTTCCCTCTGTGGTACTCTACTTCCCTATATAGTACTCTACTTCCCTCTGTAGTACTCTACTTCCCTCTGTAGTACTCTACTTCTCTCTGTTGTACTCTACTTCTCTCTGTAGTACTATACTTCCCTCTGTACTACTCTACTTCTCTCTGTAGTACTCTACTTCTCTCTGTAGTACTATACTTCCCTCTGTAGTACTCTACTTCTCTCTGTAGTACTCTACTTCCCTCTGTAGTACTATGCTTCCCTTTTTAGTACTCTACTCCCCTCTGTAGTACTCTACTTCTCTCTGTAATACTCTACTTCCATCTGTAGTATTCTACTTCCCTCTGTAGTACTCTACTTCTCTCTGTAATACGCTCTGTAGTACTCTTCTCCTTTCTTTTCAGTACCTCTCTCACTCTACCTTCTTTGGTTGTCTCCCTCTGTAGTACTATGCTTCCCTTTTTAGTACTCTACTCCCCTCTGTAGTACTCTACGTCTCTCTGTAGTACTCTACTTCTCTCTGTAGTACTCTACTTCCCTATGTAGTACTCTACTTCCCTCTGTAGTACTCTACTTCTCTCTGTAATACTCTACTTCTCTCTGTTGTACTTTACTTCTCTCTGTAGTACTCTACTTCCCTCTGTGGTACTCTACTTCCCTATATAGTACTCTACTTCCCTCTGTAGTACTCTACTTCCCTCTGTAGTACTCTACTTCTCTCTGTTGTACTCTACTTCTCTCTGTAGTACTATACTTCCCTCTGTACTACTCTACTTCTCTCTGTAGTACTCTACTTCTCTCTGTAGTACTATACTTCCCTCTGTAGTACTCTACTTCTCTCTGTAGTACTTTACTTCCCTCTGTGGTACTCTACTTCCCTCTGTAGTACTCTACTTCTCTCTGTAGTACTCTACTTCTCTCTGTTGTACTCTACTTCTCTCTGTTGTACTCTACTTCTCTCTGTTGTACTCTACTTCTCTCTGTAGTACTCTACTTCCCTCTGTGGTACTCTACTCCCCTCTCTAGTACTCTACTTCTCTGTGTAGTACTCTACTTCCCTCTGTAGTACTCTACTTCTCTCTGTAGTACTCTACTTCTCTCTGTGGTACTCTACTTCCCTATGTAGTACTCTACTTCCCTCTGTAGTACTCTACTTCCCTATGTAGTACTCTACTTCCCTCTGTAGTACTCTACTTCCCTCTGTAGTACTCTACTTCTCTATGTAGTACTCTACTTCCCTCTGTAGTACTCTACTTCCCTCTGTAGTACTCTACTTCTCTATGTAGTACTCTACTTCCCTCTGTAGTACTCTACTTCCTTCTATAGTACTCTACTTCTCTCTGTAGTACTCTACTTCCCTCTGTAGTACTCTACTTCTCTCTGTATTACTATACGTCCCTCTGTAGTACTCTACTTCCCTCTGTGGTACTCTAATTCGCTCTGTAGTACTCTACTTCCCTCTGTAGCACTCTACTTCACTATTTAGTACACTCTACTTCCCTCTGTAGTACTCTACTTCTCTCTGTAGTACGCTCTGTAGTAGTCTTCTCCCTCTGTAGTACTCTACTTCCCTCTGTAGTACTATACCGCCCTCTGTAGTATTCAACTTCCCTCTGTAGTACTCTACTTCTCTCTGTAGTACTCTACTTCTCTCTGTAATACTCTACTTCCCTCTGTAGTACTCTACTTCTCTGTGTAGTATTCTGCTTCCCTCTGTAGTACTCTGCTTCTCTCTGTTGTACTCTACTTCCCTCTATGGTACTCTACTTCCCTATGTAGTACTCTACTTCCCTCTGTAGTACTCTACTTCTCTCTGTAGTACTCTTCTTCCCTCTGCAGTATTCTACTTCCCTCTGTAGTATTCTACTTCCCTCTGTAGTACTCTACTTCTCTCTGTTGTACTCTACTTCTCTCTGTTGTACTCTACTTCTCTCTGTTGTACTATACTTCCCTCTGTGGTACTCTACTTCCCTATGTAGTACTCTTACTTCCCTCTGTAGTACTCTACTTACCTCTGTAGTACTCTACTTTCCTCTGTAGTACTCTACTTCTCTCTGTTGTACTCTACTTCTCTCTGTTGTACTATACTTCCCTCTGTAGTACTCTACTTCTCTCTGTAGTACTCTACTTCTCTCTGTAGTACTCTACTTCCCTATGTAGTACTCTACTTCCCTCTGTAGTACTCTACTTCCCTCTGTAGACCTCTACGTCTCTCTGTAGTACTCTACTTCTCTCTGAAGTACTCTACTTCCCTATGTAGTACTCTACTTCCTTCTGTAGTACTCTACTTCCCTCTGTATTAATCTACTTATCTCTGTAGTACTCTACTTCTCTCTGTAGTACTCTACTTCTCTCTGTTGTACTCTACTTCTCTCTGTTGTACTATACTTCTCTCTGTTGTACTCTACTTCTCTCTGTAGTACTCTACTTCCCTCTGTGGTACTCTACTCCCCTCTCTAGTACTCTACTTCTCTGTGTAGTACTGTACTTCCCTCTGTAGTACTCTACTTCTCTCTGTAGTACTCTACTTCTCTCTGTAGTACTCTTCTTCCCTCTGCAGTATTCTACTTCCCTCTGTAGTATTCTACTTCCCTCTGTAGTACTCTACTTCTCTCTGTTGTACTCTACTTCTCTCTGTTGTACTCTACTTCTCTCTGTTGTACTATACTTCCCTCTGTGGTACTCTACTTCCCTATGTAGTACTCTACTTCCCTCTGTAGTACTCTACTTACCTCTGTAGTACTCTACTTTCCTCTGTAGTACTCTACTTCTCTCTGTTGTACTCTACTTCTCTCTGTTGTACTATACTTCCCTCTGTAGTACTCTACTTCTCTCTGTAGTACTCTACTTCTCTCTGTAGTACTCTACTTCCCTATGTAGTACTCTACTTCCCTCTGTAGTACTCTACTTCCCTCTGTAGACCTCTACGTCTCTCTGTAGTACTCTACTTCTCTCTGAAGTACTCTACTTCCCTATGTAGTACTCTCTTCCTTCTGTAGTACTCTACTTCCCTCTGTATTAATCTACTTATCTCTGTAGTACTCTACTTCTCTCTGTAGTACTCTACTTCTCTCTGTTGTACTCTACTTCTCTCTGTTGTACTATACTTCTCTCTGTTGTACTCTACTTCTCTCTGTAGTACTCTACTTCCCTCTGTGGTACTCTACTCCCCTCTCTAGTACTCTACTTCTCTGTGTAGTACTGTACTTCCCTCTGTAGTACTCTACTTCCCTCTGTAGTACTCTACTTCCCTCTGTAGTACTCTACTTCTCTATGTAGTACTCTACTTCCCTTGTAGTACTCTACTTCCCTCTGTAGTACTCTACTTCTCTATGTAGTACTCTACTTCCCTCTGTAGTACTCTACTTCCCTCTGTGGTACTCTAATTCGCTCTGTAGTACTCTACTTCCCTCTGTAGCACTCTACTTCACTATGTAGTACACTCTACTTCCCTCTTTAGTACTCTACTTCTCTCTATAGTACGCTCTGTAGTAGTCTTCTCCCTCTGTAGTAATCTACTTCCCTCTGTAGTACTATACCGCCCTCTGTAGTATTCAACTTCCCTCTGTAGTACTCTACTTCTCTCTGTAGTACTCTACTTCTCTCTGTAATACTCTACTTCCCTCTATAGTACTCTACTTCTCTGTGTAGTATTCTGCTTCCCTCTGTAGTACTCTGCTTCTCTCTGTTGTACTCTACTTCCCTCTATGGTACTCTACTTCCCTATGTAGTACTCTACTTCCCTCTGTAGTACTCTACTTCCCTCTGTAGTACTCTACTTCTCTATGTAGTACTCTACTTCCCTCTGTAGTACTCTACTTCCTTCTATAGTACTCTACTTCTCTCTGTAGTACTCTACTTCCCTCTGTAGTACTCTACTTCTCTCTGTATTACTATATGTCCCTCTGTAGTACTCTACTTCCCTCTGTGGTACTCTAATTCGCTCTGTAGTGTAGTACTCTACTTCCCTCTGTAGCACTCTACTTCACTATTTAGTACACTCTACTTCCCTCTGTAGTACTCTACTTCTCTCTGTAGTACGCTCTGTAGTAGTCTTCTCCCTCTGTAGTACTCTACTTCCCTCTGTAGTACTATACCGCCCTCTGTAGTATTCAACTTCCCTCTGTAGTACTCTACTTCTCTCTGTAGTACTCTACTTCTCTCTGTAATACTCTACTTCTCTCTGTTGTACTATACTTCTCTCTGTTGTACTCTACTTCTCTCTGTAGTACTCTACTTCCCTCTGTGGTACTCTACTCCCCTCTCTAGTACTCTACTTCTCTGTGTAGTACTGTACTTCCCTCTGTAGTACTCTACTTCTCTCTGTAGTACTCTACTTCTCTCTGTAGTACTCTTCTTCCCTCTGCAGTATTCTACTTCCCTCTGTAGTATTCTACTTCCCTCTGTAGTACTCTACTTCTCTCTGTTGTACTCTACTTCTCTCTGTTGTACTCTACTTCTCTCTGTTGTACTATACTTCCCTCTGTGGTACTCTACTTCCCTATGTAGTACTCTACTTCCCTCTGTAGTACTCTACTTACCTCTGTAGTACTCTACTTTCCTCTGTAGTACTCTACTTCTCTCTGTTGTACTCTACTTCTCTCTGTTGTACTATACTTCCCTCTGTAGTACTCTACTTCTCTCTGTAGTACTCTACTTCTCTCTGTAGTACTCTACTTCCCTATGTAGTACTCTACTTCCCTCTGTAGTACTCTACTTCCCTCTGTAGACCTCTACGTCTCTCTGTAGTACTCTACTTCTCTCTGAAGTACTCTACTTCCCTATGTAGTACTCTACTTCCTTCTGTAGTACTCTACTTCCCTCTGTATTAATCTACTTATCTCTGTAGTACTCTACTTCTCTCTGTAGTACTCTACTTCTCTCTGTTGTACTCTACTTCTCTCTGTTGTACTATACTTCTCTCTGTTGTACTCTACTTCTCTCTGTAGTAGTACTCTACTTCCCTCTGTGGTACTCTACTCCCCTCTCTAGTACTCTACTTCTCTGTGTAGTACTGTACTTCCCTCTGTAGTACTCTACTTCCCTCTGTAGTACTCTACTTCCCTCTGTAGTACTCTACTTCTCTATGTAGTACTCTACTTCCCTTGTAGTACTCTACTTCCCTCTGTAGTACTCTACTTCTCTATGTAGTACTCTACTTCCCTCTGTAGTACTCTACTTCCCTCTGTGGTACTCTAATTCGCTCTGTAGTACTCTACTTCCCTCTGTAGCACTCTACTTCACTATGTAGTACACTCTACTTCCCTCTTTAGTACTCTACTTCTCTCTATAGTACGCTCTGTAGTAGTCTTCTCCCTCTGTAGTAATCTACTTCCCTCTGTAGTACTATACCGCCCTCTGTAGTATTCAACTTCCCTCTGTAGTACTCTACTTCTCTCTGTAGTACTCTACTTCTCTCTGTAATACTCTACTTCCCTCTATAGTACTCTACTCTACTTCTCTGTGTAGTATTCTGCTTCCCTCTGTAGTACTCTGCTTCTCTCTGTTGTACTCTACTTCCCTCTATGGTACTCTACTTCCCTATGTAGTACTCTACTTCCCTCTGTAGTACTCTACTTCCCTCTGTAGTACTCTACTTCTCTATGTAGTACTCTACTTCCCTCTGTAGTACTCTACTTCCTTCTATAGTACTCTACTTCTCTCTGTAGTACTCTACTTCCCTCTGTAGTACTCTACTTCTCTCTGTATTACTATACGTCCCTCTGTAGTACTCTACTTCCCTCTGTGGTACTCTAATTCGCTCTGTAGTACTCTACTTCCCTCTGTAGCACTCTACTTCACTATTTAGTACACTCTACTTCCCTCTGTAGTACTCTACTTCTCTCTGTAGTACGCTCTGTAGTAGTCTTCTCCCTCTGTAGTACTCTACTTCCCTCTGTAGTACTATACCGCCCTCTGTAGTATTCAACTTCCCTCTGTAGTACTCTACTCTACTTCTCTCTGTAGTACTCTACTTCTCTCTGTAATACTCTACTTCCCTCTGTAGTACTCTACTTCTCTGTGTAGTATTCTGCTTCCCTCTGTAGTACTCTGCTTCTCTCTGTTGTACTCTACTTCCCTCTATGGTACTCTACTTCCCTATGTAGTACTCTACTTACCTCTGTAGTACTCTACTTCTCTCTGTAGTACTCTTCTTCCCTCTGCAGTATTCTACTTCCCTCTGTAGTATTCTACTTCCCTCTGTAGTACTCTACTTCTCTCTGTTGTACTCTACTTCTCTCTGTTGTACTCTACTTCTCTCTGTTGTACTATACTTCCCTCTGTGGTACTCTACTTCCCTATGTAGTACTCTACTTCCCTCTGTAGTACTCTACTTACCTCTGTAGTACTCTACTTTCCTCTGTAGTACTCTACTTCTCTCTGTTGTACTCTACTTCTCTCTGTTGTACTATACTTCCCTCTGTAGTACTCTACTTCTCTTCTCTCTGTAGTACTCTACTTCTCTCTGTAGTACTCTACTTCCCTATGTAGTACTCTACTTCCCTCTGTAGTACTCTACTTCCCTCTGTAGACCTCTACGTCTCTCTGTAGTACTCTACTTCTCTCTGAAGTACTCTACTTCCCTATTTAGTACTCTACTTCCTTCTGTAGTACTCTACTTCCCTCTGTATTAATCTACTTATCTCTGTAGTACTCTACTTCTCTCTGTAGTACTCTACTTCTCTCTGTTGTACTCTACTTCTCTCTGTTGTACTATACTTCTCTCTGTTGTACTCTACTTCTCTCTGTAGTACTCTACTTCCCTCTGTGGTACTCTACTCCCCTCTCTAGTACTCTACTTCTCTGTGTAGTACTGTACTTCCCTCTGTAGTACTCTACTTCTCTCTGTAGTACTCTACTTCTCTCTGTGGTACTCTACTTCCCTATGTAGTACTCTACTTCCCTCTGTAGTACTCTACTTCCCTCTGTAGTACTCTACTTCTCTATGTAGTACTCTACTTCCCTCTGTAGTACTCTACTTCCCTCTGTAGTACTCTACTTCTCTATGTAGTACTCTACTTCCCTCTGTAGTACTCTACTTCCCTCTGTGGTACTCTAATTCGCTCTGTAGTACTCTACTTCCCTCTGTAGCACTCTACTTCACTATGTAGTACACTCTACTTCCCTCTTTAGTACTCTACTTCTCTCTATAGTACGCTCTGTAGTAGTCTTCTCCCTCTGTAGTAATCTACTTCCCTCTGTAGTACTATACCGCCCTCTGTAGTATTCAACTTCCCTCTGTAGTACTCTACTTCTCTCTGTAGTACTCTACTTCTCTCTGTAATACTCTACTTCCCTCTATAGTACTCTACTTCTCTGTGTAGTATTCTGCTTCCCTCTGTAGTACTCTGCTTCTCTCTGTTGTACTCTACTTCCCTCTATGGTACTCTACTTCCCTATGTAGTACTCTACTTCCCTCTGTAGTACTCTACTTCCCTCTGTAGTACTCTACTTCTCTCTGTAGTACTCTTCTTCCCTCTGCAGTATTCTACTTCCCTCTGTAGTATTCTACTTCCCTCTGTAGTACTCTACTTCTCTCTGTTGTACTCTACTTCTCTCTGTTGTACTCTACTTCTCTCTGTTGTACTATACTTCCCTCTGTGGTACTCTACTTCCCTATGTAGTACTCTACTTCCCTCTGTAGTACTCTACTTACCTCTGTAGTACTCTACTTCCCTCTGTAGTACTCTACTTCTCTCTGTTGTACTCTACTTCTCTCTGTTATACTATACTTCCCTCTTTAGTACTCTACTTCTCTCTGTAGTACTCTACTTCTCTCTGTAGTACTCTACTTCCCTATGTAGTACTCTACTTCCCTCTGTAGTACTCTACTTCCCTCTGTAGACCTCTACGTCTCTCTGTAGTACTCTACTTCTCTCTGTAGTACAGTACTCTACTTCCCTCTGTGGTACTCTAATTCTCTCTGTAGTAATCTACTTCCCTCTGTAGCACTCTACTTCTTTATGTAGTACACTCTACTTCCCTCTGTAGTACTCTACTTCTCTCTGTAGTACGCTCTGTAGTAGTCTTCTCCCTCTGTAGTACTCTACTTCCCTCTATAGTACTCTACTTCCCTCTGTGGTACTCTACTTCCCTATGTAGTACTCTACTTCCCTCTGTAGTACTCTACTTCCCTCTGTAGTACTCTACTTCCTCTGTAGTACTCTACGTCTCTCTGTAGTACTCTACTTCTCTCTGTAGTACTCTACTTCCCTATGTAGTACTCTACTTCCCTCTGTAGTACTCTACTTCTCTCTGTAATACTCTACTTCTCTCTGTTGTACTTTACTTCTCTCTGTAGTACTCTACTTCCCTCTGTGGTACTCTTCTTCCCTATGTAGTACTCTATTTCCCTCTGTAGTACTCTACTTCCCTCTGTAGTACTCTACTTCCCTCTGTAGTACTCTGCTTCTCTCTGTTGTACTCTACTTCTCTCTGTTGTACTATACTTCCCTATGTAGTACTCTACTTCTCTCTGTAGTACTATACTTCCCTCTGTACTACTCTACTTCTCTCTGTAGTACTCTACTTCTCTCTGTAGTACTATACTTCCCTCTGTAGTACTCTACTTCTCTCTGTAGTACTCTACTTCCCTCTGTAGTACTATGCTTCCCTTTTTAGTACTCTACTCCCCTCTGTAGTACTCTACTTCTCTCTGTAATACTCTACTTCCCTCTGTAGTATTCTACTTCCCTCTGTAGTACTCTACTTCTCTCTGTAATACGCTCTGTAGTACTCTTCTCCTTTCTTTTCAGTACCCCTCTCACTCTACCTTCTTTGGTTGTCTCCTCTTCTCCCTCTGTAGTACTCTACTTCTCTCTGTAGTACTTTACTTCCCTCTGTGGTACTCTACTTCCCTCTGTAGTACTCTACTTCCCTCTGTAGTAATCTACTTCTCTCTGTAGTACTCTACTTCTCTCTGTACTGTAGTACTCTACTTCTCTCTGTTGTTCTCTACTTCTCTCTGTAGTACTCTATTTCCCTCTGTGGTATTCTACTTCCCTCTCTTGTACTCTACTTCTCTGTGTAGTACTCTACTTCCCTCTGTAGTACTCTACCTCCCTCTGTAGTACTCTACTTCTCTCTGTAGTACTCTACTTCTCTCTGTGGTATTCTTCTTCCCTATGTAGTACTCTACTTCCCTCTGTAGTACTCTACTTCCCTCTGTAGTACTCTACTTCTCTATGTAGTACTCTACTTCCCTCTGTAGTACTCTACTTCCTTCTGTAGTACTCTACTTCTCTATGTAGTACTCTACTTCCCTCTGTAGTACTCTACTTCCCTCTATAGTACTCTACTTCTCTCTGTAGTACTCTACTTCCCTCTGTAGTACTCTACTTCTCTCTGTAGTACTATACGTCCCTCTGTAGTACTCTACTTCCCTCTGTGGTACTCTAATTCTCTCTGTAGCACTCCTCTACTTCCCTCTGTAGCACTCTACTTCACTATGTAGTACACTCTACTTCCCTCTGTAGTACTTTACTTCTCTCTGTAGTACGCTCTGTAGTAGTCTTCTCCCTCTGTAGTACTCTACTTCCCTCTGTAGTACTATACCGCCCTCTGTAGTATTCAACTTCCCTCTGTAGTACTCAACTTCTCTCTGTAGTACTCTACTTCTCTCTGTAATACTCTACTTCCCTCTGTAGTACTCTACTTCTCTGTGTAGTATTCTGCTTCCCTCTGTAGTACTCTACTTCTCTCTGTTGTACTCTACTTCCCTCTGTGGTACTCTACTTCCCCATGTAGTACTCTACTTCCCCATGTAGTACTCTACTTCCCTCTGTAGTACTCTACTTCTCTCTGTAGTACTCTTCTTCCCTCTGTAGTATTCTACTTCCCTCTGTAGTATTCTACTTCCCTCTGGAGTACTCTACTTCTCTCTGTTGTGTTGTACTCTACTTCTCTCTGTTGTACTATACATCCCTCTGTAGTACTCTACTTCCCTCTGTAGTACACTGCTTCTCTCTGTAGTACTCTACTTCTCTATGTAGTACACTCTACTTCCCTCTGTAGTACTCTACTTCCCTCTGTGGTACTCTACTTCTCTCTGTGGTACTCTACTTCTCTCTGTAGTACTCTACTTCCCTCTGTAGCACTCTACTTCTCTATGTAGTACACTCTACTTCCCTCTGTAGTACTCTACTTCTCTCTGTAGTACGCTCTGTAGTAGTCTTCTCCCTCTGTAGTACTCTACTCCCCTCTTTAGTACTATACCGCCCTCTGTAGTATTCGACTTCTCTCTGTAGTACTCTACTTCTCTCTGTAATACTCTACTTCCCTCTGTAGTATTCTACTTCCTTCTGTAGTACTCTACTTCTCTCTGTTGTACTCTACTTCTCTCTGTTGAACTCTACTTCTCTCGGTAGTACTATACTTCCATCTGTAGTACTCTACTTCTCTCTGTAGTACTATACTTCCCTCTATAGTACTCTACTTCCCTCTGTGGTACTCTACTTCCCTATGTAGTACTCTACTTCCCTCTGTAGTACTCTACTTCCCTCTGTAGTACTCTACTTCCTCTGTAGTACTCTACGTCTCTCTGTAGTACTCTACTTCTCTCTGTAGTACTCTACTTCCCTATGTAGTACTCTACTTCCCTCTGTAGTACTCTACTTCTCTCTGTAATACTCTACTTCTCTCTGTTGTACTTTACTTCTCTCTGTAGTACTCTACTTCCCTCTGTGGTACTCTTCTTCCCTATGTAGTACTCTATTTCCCTCTGTAGTACTCTACTTCCCTCTGTAGTACTCTACTTCCCTCTGTAGTACTCTGCTTCTCTCTGTTGTACTCTACTTCTCTCTGTTGTACTATACTTCCCTATGTAGTACTCTACTTCTCTCTGTAGTACTATACTTCCCTCTGTACTACTCTACTTCTCTCTGTAGTACTCTACTTCTCTCTGTAGTACTATACTTCCCTCTGTAGTACTCTACTTCTCTCTGTAGTACTCTACTTCCCTCTGTAGTACTATGCTTCCCTTTTTAGTACTCTACTCCCCTCTGTAGTACTCTACTTCTCTCTGTAATACTCTACTTCCCTCTGTAGTATTCTACTTCCCTCTGTAGTACTCTACTTCTCTCTGTAATACGCTCTGTAGTACTCTTCTCCTTTCTTTTCAGTACCCCTCTCACTCTACCTTCTTTGGTTGTCTCCTCTTCTCCCTCTGTAGTACTCTACTTCTCTCTGTAGTACTTTACTTCCCTCTGTGGTACTCTACTTCCCTCTGTAGTACTCTACTTCCCTCTGTAGTAATCTACTTCTCTCTGTAGTACTCTACTTCTCTCTGTAGTACTCTACTTCTCTCTGTTGTACTCTACTTCTCTTCTCTCTGTTGTACTCTACTTCTCTCTGTTGTTCTCTACTTCTCTCTGTTGTACTCTACTTCTCTCTGTTGTAATCTACTTCCATCTGTGGTACTCTACTTCCCTCTGTAGTACTCTACTTCTCTCTGTAATACTCTACTTCCATCTGTAGTATTCTACTTCCCTCTGTAGTACTCTACTTCTCTCTGTAATACGCTCTGTAGTACTCTTCTCCTTTATTTTCAGTACCCCTCTCACTCTACCTTCTTTGGTTGTCTCCTCTTCTCCCTCTGTAGTACTCTACTTCTCTCTGTAGTACTTTACTTCCCTCTGTGGTACTCTACTTCCCTCTGTAGTACTCTACTTCCCTCTGTAGTAATCTACTTCTCTCTGTAGTACTCTACTTCTCTCTGTAGTACTCTACTTCTCTCTGTTGTTCTCTACTTCTCTCTGTAGTACTCTATTTCCCTCTGTGGTATTCTACTTCCCTCTCTTGTACTCTACTTCTCTGTGTTGTGTAGTACTCTACTTCCCTCTGTAGTACTCTACCTCCCTCTGTAGTACTCTACTTCTCTCTGTAGTACTCTACTTCTCTCTGTGGTATTCTTCTTCCCTATGTAGTACTCTACTTCCCTCTGTAGTACTCTACTTCCCTCTGTAGTACTCTACTTCTCTATGTAGTACTCTACTTCCCTCTGTAGTACTCTACTTCCTTCTGTAGTACTCTACTTCTCTATGTAGTACTCTACTTCCCTCTGTAGTACTCTACTTCCCTCTATAGTACTCTACTTCTCTCTGTAGTACTCTACTTCCCTCTGTAGTACTCTACTTCTCTCTGTAGTACTATACGTCCCTCTGTAGTACTCTACTTCCCTCTGTGGTACTCTAATTCTCTCTGTAGCACTCTACTTCCCTCTGTAGCACTCTACTTCACTATGTAGTACACTCTACTTCCCTCTGTAGTACTTTACTTCTCTCTGTAGTACGCTCTGTAGTGTAGTAGTCTTCTCCCTCTGTAGTACTCTACTTCCCTCTGTAGTACTATACCGCCCTCTGTAGTATTCAACTTCCCTCTGTAGTACTCAACTTCTCTCTGTAGTACTCTACTTCTCTCTGTAATACTCTACTTCCCTCTGTAGTACTCTACTTCTCTGTGTAGTATTCTGCTTCCCTCTGTAGTACTCTACTTCTCTCTGTTGTACTCTACTTCCCTCTGTGGTACTCTACTTCCCCATGTAGTACTCTACTTCCCCATGTAGTACTCTACTTCCCTCTGTAGTACTCTACTTCTCTCTGTAGTACTCTTCTTCCCTCTGTAGTATTCTACTTCCCTCTGTAGTATTCTACTTCCCTCTGGAGTACTCTACTTCTCTCTGTTGTACTCTACTTCTCTCTGTTGTACTATACATCCCTCTGTAGTACTCTACTTCCCTCTGTAGTACACTGCTTCTCTCTGTAGTACGTACTCTACTTCTCTATGTAGTACACTCTACTTCCCTCTGTAGTACTCTACTTCCCTCTGTGGTACTCTACTTCTCTCTGTGGTACTCTACTTCTCTCTGTAGTACTCTACTTCCCTCTGTAGCACTCTACTTCTCTATGTAGTACACTCTACTTCCCTCTGTAGTACTCTACTTCTCTCTGTAGTACGCTCTGTAGTAGTCTTCTCCCTCTGTAGTACTCTACTCCCCTCTTTAGTACTATACCGCCCTCTGTAGTATTCGACTTCTCTCTGTAGTACTCTACTTCTCTCTGTAATACTCTACTTCCCTCTGTAGTATTCTACTTCCTTCTGTAGTACTCTACTTCTCTCTGTTGTACTCTACTTCTCTCTGTTGAACTCTACTTCTCTCGGTAGTACTATACTTCCATCTGTAGTACTCTACTTCTCTCTGTAGTACTATACTTCCCTCTCCTCTGTAGTACTCTACTTCTCTCTGTAGTACTCTACTTCTCTCTTTAGTACTATACTTCCCTCTGTAGTTCTCTACTTCTCTCTGTAGTACTCTACTTCCCTCTGTAGTACTATGCTTCCCTTTTTAGTACTCTACTTCCCTCTGTAGTACTCTACTTCTCTCTGTAATACTCTACTTCCCTCTGTAGTATTCTACTTCCCTCTGTAGTACTCTACTTCTCTCTGTAGTACGCTCTGTAGTACTCTTCTCCTTTCTTTTCAGTACCTCTCTCACTCTACCTTCATTGGTTGTCTCCTCTTCTCCCTCTGTAGTACTCTACTTCTCTCTGTAGTACTTTACTTCCCTCTGTGGTACTCTACTTCTCTCTGTTGTACTCTACTTCTCTCTGTTGTACTCTACTTCTCTCTGTAGTACTCTACTTCTCTCTGTAGTACTCTTCTTCCCTCTGCAGTATTCTACTTCCCTCTGTAGTATTCTACTTCCCTCTGTAGTACTCTACTTCTCTCTGTTGTACTCTACTTCTCTCTGTTGTACTCTACTTCTCTCTGTTGTACTATACTTCCCTCTGTGGTACTCTACTTCCCTATGTAGTACTCTACTTCCCTCTGTAGTACTCTACTTACCTCTGTAGTACTCTACTTCCCTCTGTAGTACTCTACTTCTCTCTGTTGTACTCTACTTCTCTCTGTTATACTATACTTCCCTCTTTAGTACTCTACTTCTCTCTGTAGTACTCTACTTCTCTCTGTAGTACTCTACTTCCCTATGTAGTACTCTACTTCCCTCTGTAGTACTCTACTTCCCTCTGTAGACCTCTACGTCTCTCTGTAGTACTCTACTTCTCTCTGTAGTACTCTACTTCCCTCTGTGGTACTCTAATTCTCTCTGTAGTACTCTACTTCCCTCTGTAGCACTCTACTTCTTTATGTAGTACACTCTACTTCCCTCTGTAGTACTCTACTTCTCTCTGTAGTACGCTCTGTAGTAGTCTTCTCCCTCTGTAGTACTCTACTTCCCTCTATAGTACTCTACTTCCCTCTGTGGTACTCTACTTCCCTATGTAGTACTCTACTTCCCTCTGTAGTACTCTACTTCCCTCTGTAGTACTCTACTTCCTCTGTAGTACTCTACGTCTCTCTGTAGTACTCTACTTCTCTCTGTAGTACTCTACTTCCCTCTGTAGTACTCTACTTCCCTCTGTAGTACTATACTTCCCTCTGTACTACTCTACTTCTCTCTGTAGTACTCTACTTCTCTCTGTAGTACTATACTTCCCTCTGTAGTACTCTACTTCTCTCTGTAGTACTCTACTTCCCTCTGTAGTACTATGCTTCCCTTTTTAGTACTCTACTCCCCTCTGTAGTACTCTACTTCTCTCTGTAATACTCTACTTCCCTCTGTAGTATTCTACTTCCCTCTGTAGTACTCTACTTCTCTCTGTAAAATACGCTCTGTAGTACTCTTCTCCTTTCTTTTCAGTACCCCTCTCACTCTACCTTCTTTGGTTGTCTCCTCTTCTCCCTCTGTAGTACTCTACTTCTCTCTGTAGTACTTTACTTCCCTCTGTGGTACTCTACTTCCCTCTGTAGTACTCTACTTCCCTCTGTAGTAATCTACTTCTCTCTGTAGTACTCTACTTCTCTCTGTAGTACTCTACTTCTCTCTGTTGTACTCTACTTCTCTCTGTTGTACTCTACTTCTCTCTGTTGTTCTCTACTTCTCTCTGTTGTACTCTACTTCTCTCTGTTGTAATCTACTTCCATCTGTGGTACTCTACTTCCCTCTGTAGTACTCTACTTCTCTCTGTAATACTCTACTTCCATCTGTAGTATTCTACTTCCCTCTGTAGTACTCTACTTCTCTCTGTAATACGCTCTGTAGTACTCTTCTCCTTTCTTTTCAGTACCCCTCTCACTCTACCTTCTTTGGTTGGGTTGTCTCCTCTTCTCCCTCTGTAGTACTCTACTTCTCTCTGTAGTACTTTACTTCCCTCTGTGGTACTCTACTTCCCTCTGTAGTACTCTACTTCCCTCTGTAGTAATCTACTTCTCTCTGTAGTACTCTACTTCTCTCTGTAGTACTCTACTTCTCTCTGTTGTACTCTACTTCTCTCTGTTGTACTCTACTTCTCTCTGTTGTTCTCTACTTCTCTCTGTTGTACTCTACTTCTCTCTGTTGTAATCTACTTCCATCTGTGGTACTCTACTTCCCTCTGTAGTACTCTACTTCTCTCTGTAATACTCTACTTCCATCTGTAGTATTCTACTTCCCTCTGTAGTACTCTACTTCTCTCTGTAATACGCTCTGTAGTACTCTTCTCCTTTCTTTTCAGTACCCCTCTCACTCTAACTTCTTTGGTTGTCTCCTCTTCTCCCTCTGTAGTACTCTACTTCTCTCTATAGTACTTTACTTCCCTCTGTGGTACTCTACTTCCCTCTGTAGTACTCTACTTCCCTCTGTAGTAATCTACTTCTCTCTGTAGTACTCTACTTCTCTCTGTAGTACTCTACTTCTCTCTGTAGTACTATACGTCCCTCTGTAGTACTCTACTTCCCTCTGTGGTACTCTAATTCTCTATGTAGCACTCTACTTCCCTCTGTAGCACTCTACTTCACTATGTAGTACACTCTACTTCCCTCTGTAGTACTTTACTTCTCTCTGTAGTACGCTCTGTAGTAGTCTTCTCCCTCTGTAGTACTCTACTTCCCTCTGTAGTACTATACCGCCCTCTGTAGTATTCAACTTCCCTCTGTAGTACTCAACTTCTCTCTGTAGTACTCTACTTCTCTCTGTAATACTCTACTTCCCTCTGTAGTACTCTACTTCTCTGTGTAGTATTCTGCTTCCCTCTGTAGTACTCTACTTCTCTCTGTTGTGTTGTACTCTACTTCCCTCTGTGGTACTCTACTTCCCCATGTAGTACTCTACTTCCCCATGTAGTACTCTACTTCCCTCTGTAGTACTCTACTCTCTGTAGTACTCTTCTTCCCTCTGTAGTATTCTACTTCCCTCTGTAGTATTCTACTTCCCTCTGGAGTACTCTACTTCTCTCTGTTGTACTCTACTTCTCTCTGTTGTACTATACTTCCCTCTGTAGTACTCTACTTCCCTCTGTAGTACACTGCTTCTCTCTGTAGTACTCTACTTCTCTATGTAGTACACTCTACTTCCCTCTGTAGTACTCTACTTCCCTCTGTGGTACTCTACTTCTCTCTGTGGTACTCTACTTCTCTCTGTAGTACTCTACTTCCCTCTGTAGCACTCTACTTCTCTATGTAGTACACTCTACTTCCCTCTGTAGTACTCTACTTCTCTCTGTAGTACGCTCTGTAGTAGTCTTCTCCCTCTGTACTGTAGTACTCTACTCCCCTCTTTAGTACTATACCGCCCTCTGTAGTATTCGACTTCTCTCTGTAGTACTCTACTTCTCTCTGTAATACTCTACTTCCCTCTGTAGTATTCTACTTCCTTCTGTAGTACTCTACTTCTCTCTGTTGTACTCTACTTCTCTCTGTTGAACTCTACTTCTCTCGGTAGTACTATACTTCCATCTGTAGTACTCTACTTCTCTCTGTAGTACTATACTTCCCTCTGTAGTACTCTACTTCTCTCTGTAGTACTCTACTTCTCTCTTTAGTACTATACTTCCCTCTGTAGTTCTCTACTTCTCTCTGTAGTACTCTACTTCCCTCTGTAGTACTATGCTTCCCTTTTTAGTACTCTACTTCCCTCTGTAGTACTCTACTTCTCTCTGTAATACTCTACTTCCCTCTGTAGTATTCTACTTCCCTCTGTAGTACTCTACTTCTCTCTGTAGTACGCTCTGTAGTACTCTTCTCCTTTCTTTTTCTTTTCAGTACCTCTCTCACTCTACCTTCATTGGTTGTCTCCTCTTCTCCCTCTGTAGTACTCTACTTCTCTCTGTAGTACTTTACTTCCCTCTGTGGTACTCTACTTCCCTCTGTAGTACTCTACTTCCCTCTGTAGTAATCTACTTCTCTCTGTTGTACTCTACTTCTCTCTGTTGTACTCTACTTCTCTCTGTTGTACTCTACTTCTCTCTGTTGTACTCTACTTCCCTCTGTGGTACTCTACTTCCCTCTGTAGTACTCTACTTCTCTGTGTAGTACTCTACTTCCCTCTGTGGTACTCTACTTCTCTCTGTAGTACTCTACTTCCCTCTGTAGTACTCTACTTCCCTATGTAGTACTCTAATTCCCTCTGTAGTACTCTACTTCCCTCTGTAGTACTCTACTTCCCTCTGTAGTACTCTACTTCCCTCTGTAGTACTCTACTTCTCTATGATGTAGTACTCTACTTCCCTCTGTCGTACTCTACTTCCCTCTGTAGTACTCTACTCCCCTCTATAGTACTCTACTTCTCTCTGTAGTACTCTACTTCCCTCTGTAGTACTCTACTTCTCTCTGTAGTACTCTACTTCCCTATGTAGTACTCTACTTCCCTCTGTAGTACTCTACTTCTCTCTGTAGTACTCTACTTCTCTCTGTAGTACTCTACTTCCCTCTGTGGTACTCTAATTCTCTCTGTAGTACTCTACTTCCCTCTGTAGCACTCTACTTCTTTATGTAGTACACTCTACTTCCCTCTGTAGTACTCTACTTCTCTCTGTAGTATGCGTTGTAGTAGTCTTCTCCCTCTGTAGTACTCTACTTCCCTCTATAGTACTCTACTTCCCTCTGTGGTACTCTACTTCCCTATGTAGTACTCTACTTCCCTCTGTAGTACTCTACTTCCCTCTGTAGTACTCTACTTCCTCCCTCTGTAGTACTCTACTTCTCTCTGTAGTACTCTACTTCTCTCTGTAGTACTCTACTTCCCTATGTAGTACTCTACTTCCCTCTGTAGTACTCTACTTCTCTCTGTAATACTCTACTTCTCTCTGTTGTACTTTACTTCTCTCTGTAGTACTCTACTTCCCTCTGTGGTACTCTTCTTCCCTATGTAGTACTCTATTTCCCTCTGTAGTACTCTACTTCCCTCTGTAGTACTCTACTTCCCTCTGTAGTACTCTGCTTCTCTCTGTTGTACTCTACTTCTCTCTGTTGTACTATACTTCCCTCTGTAGTACTCTACTTCTCTCTGTTGTACTATACTTCCCTCTGTACTACTCTACTTCTCTCTGTAGTACTCTACTTCTCTCTGTAGTACTATACTTCCCTCTGTAGTACTCTACTTCTCTCTGTAGTACTCTACTTCCCTCTGTAGTACTATGCTTCCCTTTTTAGTACTCTACTCCCCTCTGTAGTACTCTACTTTACTTCTCTCTGTAATACTCTACTTCCCTCTGTAGTATTCTACTTCCCTCTGTAGTACTCTACTTCTCTCTGTAATACGCTCTGTAGTACTCTTCTCCTTTCTTTTCAGTACCCCTCTCACTCTACCTTCTTTGGTTGTCTCCTCTTCTCCCTCTGTAGTACTCTACTTCTCTCTGTAGTACTTTACTTCCCTCTGTGGTACTCTACTTCCCTCTGTAGTACTCTACTTCCCTCTGTAGTAATCTACTTCTCTCTGTAGTACTCTACTTCTCTCTGTAGTACTCTACTTCTCTCTGTTGTTCTCTACTTCTCTCTGTAGTACTCTATTTCCCTCTGTGCTATTCTACTTCCCTCTCTTGTACTCTACTTCTCTGTGTAGTACTCTACTTCCCTCTGTAGTACTCTACCTCCCTCTGTAGTACTCTACTTCTCTCTGTAGTACTCTACTTCTCTCTGTGGTATTCTTCTTCCCTATGTAGTACTCTACTTCCCTCTGTAGTACTCTACTTCCCTCTGTAGTACTCTACTTCTCTATGTAGTACTCTACTCTACTTCCCTCTGTAGTACTCTACTTCCTTCTGTAGTACTCTACTTCTCTATGTAGTACTCTACTTCCCTCTGTAGTACTCTACTTCCCTCTATAGTACTCTACTTCTCTCTGTAGTACTCTACTTCCCTCTGTAGTACTCTACTTCTCTCTGTAGTACTATACGTCCCTCTGTAGTACTCTACTTCCCTCTGTGGTACTCTAATTCTCTCTGTAGCACTCTACTTCCCTCTGTAGCACTCTACTTCACTATGTAGTACACTCTACTTCCCTCTGTAGTACTTTACTTCTCTCTGTAGTACGCTCTGTAGTAGTCTTCTCCCTCTGTAGTACTCTACTTCCCTCTGTAGTACTATACCGCCCTCTGTAGTATTCAACTTCCCTCTGTAGTACTCAACTTCTCTCTGTAGTACTCTACTTCTCTCTGTAATACTCTACTTCCCTCTGTAGTACTCTACTTCTCTGTGTAGTATTCTGCTTTCCCTCTGTAGTACTCTACTTCTCTCTGTTGTACTCTACTTCCCTCTGTGGTACTCTACTTCCCCATGTAGTACTCTACTTCCCCATGTAGTACTCTACTTCCCTCTGTAGTACTCTACTTCTCTCTGTAGTACTCTTCTTCCCTCTGTAGTATTCTACTTCCCTCTGTAGTATTCTACTTCCCTCTGGAGTACTCTACTTCTCTCTGTTGTACTCTACTTCTCTCTGTTGTACTATACATCCCTCTGTAGTACTCTACTTCCCTCTGTAGTACACTGCTTCTCTCTGTAGTACTCTACTTCTCTATGTAGTACACTCTACTTCCCTCTGTAGTACTCTACTTCCCTCTGTGGTACTCTACTTCTCTCTGTGGTACTCTCTACTTCTCTCTGTAGTACTCTACTTCCCTCTGTAGCACTCTACTTCTCTATGTAGTACACTCTACTTCCCTCTGTAGTACTCTACTTCTCTCTGTAGTACGCTCTGTAGTAGTCTTCTCCCTCTGTAGTACTCTACTCCCCTCTTTAGTACTATACCGCCCTCTGTAGTATTCGACTTCTCTCTGTAGTACTCTACTTCTCTCTGTAATACTCTACTTCCCTCTGTAGTATTCTACTTCCTTCTGTAGTACTCTACTTCTCTCTGTTGTACTCTACTTCTCTCTGTTGAACTCTACTTCTCTCGGTAGTACTATACTTCCATCTGTAGTACTCTACTTCTCTCTGTAGTACTATACTTCCCTCTGTAGTACTCTACTTCTCTCTGTAGTACTCTACTTCTCTCTTTAGTACTATACTTCCCTCTGTAGTTCTCTACTTCTCTCTGTAGTACTCACTCTACTTCCCTCTGTAGTACTATGCTTCCCTTTTTAGTACTCTACTTCCCTCTGTAGTACTCTACTTCTCTCTGTAATACTCTACTTCCCTCTGTAGTATTCTACTTCCCTCTGTAGTACTCTACTTCTCTCTGTAGTACGCTCTGTAGTACTCTTCTCCTTTCTTTTCAGTACCTCTCTCACTCTACCTTCATTGGTTGTCTCCTCTTCTCCCTCTGTAGTACTCTACTTCTCTCTGTAGTACTTTACTTCCCTCTGTGGTACTCTACTTCTCTCTGTTGTACTCTACTTCTCTCTGTTGTACTCTACTTCTCTCTGTAGTACTCTACTTCTCTCTGTAGTACTCTTCTTCCCTCTGCAGTATTCTACTTCCCTCTGTAGTATTCTACTTCCCTCTGTAGTACTCTACTTCTCTCTGTTGTACTCTACTTCTCTCTGTTGTACTCTACTTCTCTCTGTTGTACTATACTTCCCTCTGTGGTACTCTACTCTACTTCCCTATGTAGTACTCTACTTCCCTCTGTAGTACTCTACTTACCTCTGTAGTACTCTACTTCCCTCTGTAGTACTCTACTTCTCTCTGTTGTACTCTACTTCTCTCTGTTATACTATACTTCCCTCTTTAGTACTCTACTTCTCTCTGTAGTACTCTACTTCTCTCTGTAGTACTCTACTTCCCTATGTAGTACTCTACTTCCCTCTGTAGTACTCTACTTCCCTCTGTAGACCTCTACGTCTCTCTGTAGTACTCTACTTCTCTCTGTAGTACTCTACTTCCCTCTGTGGTACTCTAATTCTCTCTGTAGTACTCTACTTCCCTCTGTAGCACTCTACTTCTTTATGTAGTACACTCTACTTCCCTCTGTAGTACTCTACTTCTCTCTGTAGTACGCTCTGTAGTAGTCTTCTCCCTCTGTAGTACTCTACTTCCCTCTATAGTACAGTACTCTACTTCCCTCTGTGGTACTCTACTTCCCTATGTAGTACTCTACTTCCCTCTGTAGTACTCTACTTCCCTCTGTAGTACTCTACTTCCTCTGTAGTACTCTACGTCTCTCTGTAGTACTCTACTTCTCTCTGTAGTACTCTACTTCCCTATGTAGTACTCTACTTCCCTCTGTAGTACTCTACTTCTCTCTGTAATACTCTACTTCTCTCTGTTGTACTTTACTTCTCTCTGTAGTACTCTACTTCCCTCTGTGGTACTCTTCTTCCCTATGTAGTACTCTATTTCCCTCTGTAGTACTCTACTTCCCTCTGTAGTACTCTACTTCCCTCTGTAGTACTCTGCTTCTCTCTGTTGTACTCTACTTCTCTCTGTTGTACTATACTTCCCTCTGTAGTACTCTACTTCTCTCTGTAGTACTATACTTCCCTCTGTACTACTCTACTTCTCTCTGTAGTACTCTACTTCTCTCTGTAGTACTATACTTCCCTCTCCTCTGTAGTACTCTACTTCTCTCTGTAGTACTCTACTTCCCTCTGTAGTACTATGCTTCCCTTTTTAGTACTCTACTCCCCTCTGTAGTACTCTACTTCTCTCTGTAATACTCTACTTCCCTCTGTAGTATTCTACTTCCCTCTGTAGTACTCTACTTCTCTCTGTAATACGCTCTGTAGTACTCTTCTCCTTTCTTTTCAGTACCCCTCTCACTCTACCTTCTTTGGTTGTCTCCTCTTCTCCCTCTGTAGTACTCTACTTCTCTCTGTAGTACTTTACTTCCCTCTGTGGTACTCTACTTCCCTCTGTAGTACTCTACTTCCCTCTGTAGTAATCTACTTCTCTCTGTAGTACTCTACTTCTCTCTGTAGTACTCTACTTCTCTCTGTTGTACTCTACTTCTCTCTGTTGTACTCTACTTCTCTCTGTTGTTCTCTACTTCTCTCTGTTGTACTCTACTTCTCTCTGTTGTAATCTACTTCCATCTGTGGTACTCTAACTTCCCTCTGTAGTACTCTACTTCTCTCTGTAATACTCTACTTCCATCTGTAGTATTCTACTTCCCTCTGTAGTACTCTACTTCTCTCTGTAATACGCTCTGTAGTACTCTTCTCCTTTCTTTTCAGTACCCCTCTCACTCTACCTTCTTTGGTTGTCTCCTCTTCTCCCTCTGTAGTACTCTACTTCTCTCTGTAGTACTTTACTTCCCTCTGTGGTACTCTACTTCCCTCTGTAGTACTCTACTTCCCTCTGTAGTAATCTACTTCTCTCTGTAGTACTCTACTTCTCTCTGTAGTACTCTACTTCTCTCTGTTGTACTCTACTTCTCTCTGTTGTACTCTACTTCTCTCTGTTGTTCTCTACTTCTCTCTGTTGTACTCTACTTCTCTCTGTTGTAATCTACTTCCATCTGTGGTACTCTACTTCCCTCTGTAGTACTCTACTTCTCTCTGTAATACTCTACTTCTACTTCCATCTGTAGTATTCTACTTCCCTCTGTAGTACTCTACTTCTCTCTGTAATACGCTCTGTAGTACTCTTCTCCTTTCTTTTCAGTACCCCTCTCACTCTAACTTCTTTGGTTGTCTCCTCTTCTCCCTCTGTAGTACTCTACTTCTCTCTATAGTACTTTACTTCCCTCTGTGGTACTCTACTTCCCTCTGTAGTACTCTACTTCCCTCTGTAGTAATCTACTTCTCTCTGTAGTACTCTACTTCTCTCTGTAGTACTCTACTTCTCTCTGTTGTACTCTACTTCTCTCTGTTGTACTCTACTTCTCTCTGTTGTTCTCTACTTCTCTCTGTAGTACTCTATTTCCCTCTGTGGTATTCTACTTCACTCTCTAGTACTCTACTTCTCTGTGTAGTACTCTACTTCCCTCTGTGGTACTCTACCTCCCTCTGTAGTACTCTACTTCTCTCTATAGTACTCTACTTCTCTCTGTGGTATTCTTCTTCCCTATGTAGTACTCTACTTCCCTCTGTAGTACTCTACTTCCCTCTGTAGTACTCTACTTCTCTATGTAGTACTCTACTTCCCTCTGTAGTACTCTACTTCCTTCTGTAGTACTCTACTTCTCTATGTAGTACTCTACTTCCCTCTGTAGTACTCTACTTCCCTCTATAGTACTCTACTTCTCTCTGTAGTACTCTACTTCCCTCTGTAGTACTCTACTTCTCTCTGTAGTACTATACGTCCCTCTGTAGTACTCTACTTCCCTCTGTGGTACTCTAATTCTCTATGTAGCACTCTACTTCCCTCTGTAGCACTCTACTTCACTATGTAGTACACTCTACTTCCCTCTGTAGTACTTTACTTCTCTCTGTAGTACGCTCTGTAGTAGTCTTCTCCCTCTGTAGTACTCTACTTCCCTCTGTAGTACTATACCGCCCTCTGTAGTATTCAACTTCCCTCTGTAGTACTCAACTTCTCTCTGTAGTATAGTACTCTACTTCTCTCTGTAATACTCTACTTCCCTCTGTAGTACTCTACTTCTCTGTGTAGTATTCTGCTTCCCTCTGTAGTACTCTACTTCTCTCTGTTGTACTCTACTTCCCTCTGTGGTACTCTACTTCCCCATGTAGTACTCTACTTCCCCATGTAGTACTCTACTTCCCTCTGTAGTACTCTACTCTCTGTAGTACTCTTCTTCCCTCTGTAGTATTCTACTTCCCTCTGTAGTATTCTACTTCCCTCTGGAGTACTCTACTTCTCTCTGTTGTACTCTACTTCTCTCTGTTGTACTATACTTCCCTCTGTAGTACTCTACTTCCCTCTGTAGTACACTGCTTCTCTCTGTAGTACTCTACTTCTCTATGTAGTACACTCTACTTCCCTCTGTAGTACTCTACTTCCCTCTGTGGTACTCTACTTCTCTCTGTGGTACTCTACTTCTCTCTGTAGTACTCTACTTCCCTCTGTAGCACTCTACTTCTCTATGTAGTACACTCTACTTCCCTCTGTAGTACTCTACTTCTCTCTGTAGTACGCTCTGTAGTAGTCTTCTCCCTCTGTAGTACTCTACTCCCCTCTTTAGTACTATACCGCCCTCTGTAGTATTCGACTTCTCTCTGTAGTACTCTACTTCTCTCTGTAATACTCTACTTCCCTCTGTAGTATTCTACTTCCTTCTGTAGTACTCTACTTCTCTCTGTTGTACTCTACTTCTCTCTGTTGAACTCTACTTCTCTCGGTAGTACTATACTTCCATCTGTAGTACTCTACTTCTCTCTGTAGTACTATACTTCCCTCTGTAGTACTCTACTTCTCTCTGTAGTACTCTACTTCTCTCTTTAGTACTATACTTCCCTCTGTAGTTCTCTACTTCTCTCTGTAGTACTCTACTTCCCTCTGTAGTACTATGCTTCCCTTTTTAGTACTCTACTTCCCTCTGTAGTACTCTACTTCTCTCTGTAATACTCTACTTCCCTCTGTAGTATTCTACTTCCCTCTGTAGTACTCTACTTCTCTCTGTAGTACGCTCTGTAGTACTCTTCTCCTTTCTTTTCAGTACCTCTCTCACTCTACCTTCATTGGTTGTCTCCTCTTCTCCCTCTGTAGTACTCTACTTCTCTCTGTAGTACTTTACTTCCCTCTGTGGTACTCTACTTCCCTCTGTAGTACTCTACTTCCCTCTGTAGTAATCTACTTCTCTCTGTTGTACTCTACTTCTCTCTGTTGTACTCTACTTCTCTCTGTTGTACTCTACTTCTCTCTGTTGTACTCTACTTCCCTCTGTGGTACTCTACTTCCCTCTGTAGTACTCTACTTCTCTGTGTAGTACTCTACTTCCCTCTGTGGTACTCTACTTCTCTCTGTAGTACTCTACTTCCCTCTGTAGTACTCTACTTCCCTATGTAGTACTCTAATTCCCTCTGTAGTACTCTACTTCCCTCTGTAGTACTCTACTTCCCTCTGTAGTACTCTACTTCCCTCTGTAGTACTCTACTTCTCTATGTAGTACTCTACTTCCCTCTGTCGTACTCTACTTCCCTCTGTAGTACTCTACTCCCCTCTATAGTACTCTACTTCTCTCTGTAGTACTCTATTTCCCTCTGTAGTACTCTACTTCTCTCTGTAGTACTCTACTTCCCTATGTAGTACTCTACTTCCCTCTGTAGTACTCTACTTCTCTCTGTAGTACTCTACTTCTCTCTGTAGTACTCTACTTCCCTCTGTGGTACTCTAATTCTCTCTGTAGTACTCTACTTCCCTCTGTAGCACTCTACTTCTTTATGTAGTACACTCTACTTCCCTCTGTAGTACTCTACTTCTCTCTGTAGTATGCGTTGTAGTAGTCTTCTCCCTCTGTAGTACTCTACTTCCCTCTATAGTACTCTACTTCCCTCTGTGGTACTCTACTTCCCTATGTAGTACTCTACTTCCCTCTGTAGTACTCTACTTCCCTCTGTAGTACTCTACTTCCTCTGTAGTACTCTACGTCTCTCTGTAGTACTCTACTTCTCTCTGTAGTACTCTACTTCCCTATGTAGTACTCTACTTCCCTCTGTAGTACTCTACTTCTCTCTGTAATACTCTACTTCTCTCTGTTGTACTTTACTTCTCTCTGTAGTACTCTACTTCCCTCTGTGGTACTCTTCTTCCCTATGTAGTACTCTATTTCCCTCTGTAGTACTCTACTTCCCTCTGTAGTACTCTACTTCCCTCTGTAGTACTCTGCTTCTCTCTGTTGTACTCTACTTCTCTCTGTTGTACTATACTTCCCTCTGTAGTACTCTACTTCTCTCTGTTGTACTATACTTCCCTCTGTACTACTCTACTTCTCTCTGTAGTACTCTACTTCTCTCTGTAGTACTATACTTCCCTCTGTAGTACTCTACTTCTCTCTGTAGTACTCTACTTCCCTCTGTAGTACTATGCTTCCCTTTTTAGTACTCTACTCCCCTCTGTAGTACTCTACTTCTCTCTGTAATACTCTACTTCCCTCTGTAGTATTCTACTTCCCTCTGTAGTACTCTACTTCTCTCTGTAATACGCTCTGTAGTACTCTTCTCCTTTCTTTTCAGTACCCCTCTCACTCTACCTTCTTTGGTTGTCTCCTCTTCTCCCTCTGTAGTACTCTACTTCTCTCTGTAGTACTTTACTTCCCTCTGTGGTACTCTACTTCCCTCTGTAGTACTCTACTTCCCTCTGTAGTAATCTACTTCTCTCTGTAGTACTCTACTTCTCTCTGTAGTACTCTACTTCTCTCTGTTGTACTCTACTTCTCTCTGTTGTACTCTACTTCTCTCTGTTGTTCTCTACTTCTCTCTGTTGTACTCTACTTCTCTCTGTTGTAATCTACTTCCATCTGTGGTACTCTACTTCCCTCTGTAGTACTCTACTTCTCTCTGTAATACTCTACTTCCATCTGTAGTATTCTACTTCCCTCTGTAGTACTCTACTTCTCTCTGTAATACGCTCTGTAGTACTCTTCTCCTTTCTTTTCAGTACCCCTCTCACTCTACCTTCTTTGGTTGTCTCCTCTTCTCCCTCTGTAGTACTCTACTTCTCTCTGTAGTACTTTACTTCCCTCTGTGGTACTCTACTTCCCTCTGTAGTACTCTACTTCCCTCTGTAGTAATCTACTTCTCTCTGTAGTACTCTACTTCTCTCTGTAGTACTCTACTTCTCTCTGTTGTTCTCTACTTCTCTCTGTAGTACTCTATTTCCCTCTGTGCTATTCTACTTCCCTCTCTTGTACTCTACTTCTCTGTGTAGTACTCTACTTCCCTCTGTAGTACTCTACCTCCCTCTGTAGTACTCTACTTCTCTCTGTAGTACTCTACTTCTCTCTGTGGTATTCTTCTTCCCTATGTAGTACTCTACTTCCCTCTGTAGTACTCTACTTCCCTCTGTAGTACTCTACTTCTCTATGTAGTACTCTACTTCCCTCTGTAGTACTCTACTTCCTTCTGTAGTACTCTACTTCTCTATGTAGTACTCTACTTCCCTCTGTAGTACTCTACTTCCCTCTATAGTACTCTACTTCTCTCTGTGGTACTCTACTTCCCTCTGTAGTACTCTACTTCTCTCTGTAGTACTATACGTCCCTCTGTAGTACTCTACTTCCCTCTGTGGTACTCTAATTCTCTCTGTAGCACTCTACTTCCCTCTGTAGCACTCTACTTCACTATGTAGTACACTCTACTTCCCTCTGTAGTACTTTACTTCTCTCTGTAGTACGCTCTGTAGTAGTCTTCTCCCTCTGTAGTACTCTACTTCCCTCTGTAGTACTATACCGCCCTCTGTAGTATTCAACTTCCCTCTGTAGTACTCAACTTCTCTCTGTAGTACTCTACTTCTCTCTGTAATACTCTACTTCCCTCTGTAGTACTCTACTTCTCTGTGTAGTATTCTGCTTCCCTCTGTAGTACTCTACTTCTCTCTGTTGTACTCTACTTCCCTCTGTGGTACTCTACTTCCCCATGTAGTACTCTACTTCCCCATGTAGTACTCTACTTCCCTCTGTAGTACTCTACTTCTCTCTGTAGTACTCTTCTTCCCTCTGTAGTATTCTACTTCCCTCTGTAGTATTCTACTTCCCTCTGGAGTACTCTACTTCTCTCTGTTGTACTCTACTTCTCTCTGTTGTACTATACTTCCCTCTGTAGTACTCTACTTCCCTCTGTAGTACACTGCTTCTCTCTGTAGTACTCTACTTCTCTATGTAGTACACTCTACTTCCCTCTGTAGTACTCTACTTCCCTCTGTGGTACTCTACTTCTCTCTGTGGTACTCTACTTCTCTCTGTAGTACTCTACTTCCCTCTGTAGCACTCTACTTCTCTATGTAGTACACTCTACTTCCCTCTGTAGTAATCTACTTCTCTCTGTAGTACTCTACTTCTCTCTGTAGTACTTTACTTCCCTCTGTGGTACTCTACTTCCCTCTGTAGTACTCTACTTCCCTCTGTAGTAATCTACTTCTCTCTGTAGTACTCTACTTCTCTCTGTAGTACTCTACTTCTCTCTGTTGTTCTCTACTTCTCTCTGTAGTACTCTATTTCCCTCTGTGGTATTCTACTTCCCTCTCTTGTACTCTACTTCTCTGTGTAGTACTCTACTTCCCTCTGTAGTACTCTACCTCCCTCTGTAGTACTCTACTTCTCTCTGTAGTACTCTACTTCTCTCTGTGGTATTCTTCTTCCCTATGTAGTACTCTACTTCCCTCTGTAGTACTCTACTTCCCTCTGTAGTACTCTACTTCTCTATGTAGTACTCTACTTCCCTCTGTAGTACTCTACTTCCTTCTGTAGTACTCTACTTCTCTATGTAGTACTCTACTTCCCTCTGTAGTACTCTACTTCCCTCTATAGTACTCTACTTCTCTCTGTGGTACTCTACTTCCCTCTGTAGTACTCTACTTCTCTCTGTAGTACTATACGTCCCTCTGTAGTACTCTACTTCCCTCTGTGGTACTCTAATTCTCTCTGTAGCACTCTACTTCCCTCTGTAGCACTCTACTTCACTATGTAGTACACTCTACTTCCCTCTGTAGTACTTTACTTCTCTCTGTAGTACGCTCTGTAGTAGTCTTCTCCCTCTGTAGTACTCTACTTCCCTCTGTAGTACTATACCGCCCTCTGTAGTATTCAACTTCCCTCTGTAGTACTCAACTTCTCTCTGTAGTACTCTACTTCTCTCTGTAATACTCTACTTCCCTCTGTAGTACTCTACTTCTCTGTGTAGTATTCTGCTTCCCTCTGTAGTACTCTACTTCTCTCTGTTGTACTCTACTTCCCTCTGTGGTACTCTACTTCCCCATGTAGTACTCTACTTCCCCATGTAGTACTCTACTTCCCTCTGTAGTACTCTACTTCTCTCTGTAGTACTCTTCTTCCCTCTGTAGTATTCTACTTCCCTCTGTAGTATTCTACTTCCCTCTGGAGTACTCTACTTCTCTCTGTTGTACTCTACTTCTCTCTGTTGTACTATACTTCCCTCTGTAGTACTCTACTTCCCTCTGTAGTACACTGCTTCTCTCTGTAGTACTCTACTTCTCTATGTAGTACACTCTACTTCCCTCTGTAGTACTCTACTTCCCTCTGTGGTACTCTACTTCTCTCTGTGGTACTCTACTTCTCTCTGTAGTACTCTACTTCCCTCTGTAGCACTCTACTTCTCTATGTAGTACACTCTACTTCCCTCTGTAGTACTCTACTTCTCTCTGTAGTACGCTCTGTAGTAGTCTTCTCCCTCTGTAGTACTCTACTCCCCTCTTTAGTACTATACCGCCCTCTGTAGTATTCGACTTCTCTCTGTAGTACTCTACTTCTCTCTGTAATACTCTACTTCCCTCTGTAGTATTCTACTTCCTTCTGTAGTACTCTACTTCTCTCTGTTGTACTCTACTTCTCTCTGTTGAACTCTACTTCTCTCGGTAGTACTATACTTCCATCTGTAGTACTCTACTTCTCTCTGTAGTACTATACTTCCCTCTGTAGTACTCTACTTCTCTCTGTAGTACTCTACTTCTCTCTTTAGTACTATACTTCCCTCTGTAGTTCTCTACTTCTCTCTGTAGTACTCTACTTCCCTCTGTAGTACTATGCTTCCCTTTTTAGTACTCTACTTCCCTCTGTAGTACTCTACTTCTCTCTGTAATACTCTACTTCCCTCTGTAGTATTCTACTTCCCTCTGTAGTACTCTACTTCTCTCTGTAGTACGCTCTGTAGTACTCTTCTCCTTTCTTTTCAGTACCTCTCTCACTCTACCTTCATTGGTTGTCTCCTCTTCTCCCTCTGTAGTACTCTACTTCTCTCTGTAGTACTTTACTTCCCTCTGTGGTACTCTACTTCCCTCTGTAGTACTCTACTTCCCTCTGTAGTAATCTACTTCTCTCTGTTGTACTCTACTTCTCTCTGTTGTACTCTACTTCTCTCTGTTGTACTCTACTTCTCTCTGTTGTACTCTACTTCCCTCTGTAGTACTCTACTTCTCTGTGTAGTACTCTACTTCCCTCTGTGGTACTCTTCTTCTCTCTGTAGTACTCTACTTCCCTCTGTAGTACTATACTTCCCTATGTAGTACTCTAATTCCCTCTGTAGTACTCTACTTCCCTCTGTAGTACTCTACTTCCCTCTGTAGTACTCTACTTCTCTATGTAGTACTCTACTTCCCTCTGTCGTACTCTACTTCCCTCTGTAGTACTCTACTCCCCTCTATAGTACTCTACTTCTCTCTGTAGTACTCTACTTCCCTCTGTAGTACTCTACTTCTCTCTGTAGTACTATACGTCCCTCTGTAGTACCTTACTTCCCTCTGTAGTACTCTACTTCTCTCTGTAGTACTCTACTTCCCTCTGTGGTATTCTAATTCTCTCTGTAGTACTCTACGTTCCTCTGTAGCACTCTACTTCTCTATGTAGTACACTCTACTTCCCTCTGTAGTACTCTACTTCTCTCTGTAGTACGCTCTGTAGTAGTCTTCTCCCTCTGTAGTACTCTACTTCGCTCTGTAGTACTATACCGCCCTCTGTAGTATTCGACTTCCCTCTGTAGTACTCTACTTCTCTCTATTGTACTCTACTTCCCTCTGTAGTACTCTACTTCTCTCTGTAGTACTCTACTTCTCTCTGAAATACTCTACTTCCCTCTGTAGTACTCTACTTCTCTCTGTTGTACTCTACTTCTCTCTGTAGTACTATATTTCCCTCTGTAGGACTCTACTTCTCTCTTTAATACTCTACTTCCCTAAGTAGTATTCTACTTCCCTCTGTAGTACTCTACTTCCCTCTGTAGTACTCTACTTCTCTCTGTAGTACTATACTTCCCTCTTTAGTACTCTACTTCTCTCTGTAGTACTCTACTTCTCTCTGTAGTACTATACTTCCCTCTGTAGGACTCTACTTCTCTCTTTAATACTCTACTTCCCTCTGTAGTACTCTACTTCCCTCTGTAGTACTCTACTTCCCTCTGTAGTACTCTACTTCCCTCTGTAGTACTCTACTTCTCTATTTAGTACTCTACTTCCCTCTGTCGTACTCTACTTCCCTCTGTAGTACTCTACTCCCCTCTATAGTACTCTACTTCTCTCTGTAGTACTCTACTTCCCTCTGTAGTACTCGACTTCTCTCTGTAGTACTATACGTCCCTCTGTAGTACCTTACTTCCCTCTGTAGTACTCTACTTCTCTCTGTAGTACTCTACTTCCCTCTGTGGTACTCTAATTCTCTCTGTAGTACTCTACTTCCCTCTGTAGCACTCTACTTCTCTATGTAGTACACTCTACTTCCCTCTGTAGTACTCTACTTCTCTCTGTAGTACGCTCTGTAGTAGTTTTCTCCCTCTGTAGTACTCTACTTCGCTCTGTAGTACTATACCGCCCTCTGTAGTATTCGACTTCCCTCTGTAGTACTCTACTTCTCTCTATTGTACTCTACTTCCCTCTGTAGTACTCTACTTCTCTCTGTAGTACTCTACTTCTCTCTGAAATACTCTACTTCCCTCTGTAGTACTCTACTTCTCTCTGTTGTACTCTACTTCTCTCTGTTGTACTCTACTTCTCTCTGTTGTACTCTACTTCTCTCTGTAGTACTAAACTTCCCTCTGTAGGACTCTACTTCTCTCTGTAATACTCTACTTCCCTAAGTAGTATTCTACTTCCCTCTGTAGTACTCTACTTCCCTCTGTAGTACTCTACTTCTCTCTGTAGTACGCTCTGTAGTACTCTTCTCCCTCTGTAGTACTCTACTTCCCTCTGTAGTACTCTACCACCCTCTGTAGTATTCTACTTTCATCTGTAGTACTCTACTTCTCTCTGTAGTACTCTACTTCCATCTGTTGTACTCTACTTCTCTCTGTAGTACTATACTTCCCTCTGTAGTACTTTACTTCTCTCTGTAGTACTCTACTTCTCTCTGTAGTACTCTACTTCCCTCTGTAGTACTCTACTTCCCTCTCTAGTACTCTACTTCTCTCTGTAGTACTCTACCTCTCTCTGTAGTACTCTACTTCCCTCTGTAGTACTCTACTTCCCTCTGTAGTACTCTACTTCTCTCTGTAGTACTCTACTTCTCTCTGTGTTACTCTACTTCCCTCTGTAGTACTCTACTTCCCTCTGTAGTATTCTACTTCCCTCTGTAGTATTCTACTTCCCTCTGTAGTACTCTACCGCCCTCTGTAGTATTCTACTTCCCTCTGTAGTACTCTTCTCCCTCTGTAGTACTCTACTTCCCTCTGTAGTACTCTAATTCCCTCTGTAGTACTCTTCTTCCCTCTGTAGTACTCTACTTCCCTCTGTAATACTCTACTTCCCTCTGTGGTACTCTATTTCCCTCTGTAGTACTCTACTTCTCTCTGTAGTACTCTACTTCTCTCTGTAGTACTTCCCTCTGAGGTACTCTACTTCCCTCTGTAGTACTTTACTTCTCTCTGTAGTACTCTACTTCTCTCTGTTGTACTCTACTTCTCTCTGTAGTACTCTACTTCCCTCTGTAGTACTCTGCCCTCTCTGTCTCCAACCAGTCTGCCTCCCTCCCTGCCTTTCCAAACATCTGGAGCTCACATCAGGACTGCTGAGAGAGGAGAGGAGAGGAGAGGAGAGGAGAGGAGAGGAGAGGAGAGGAGAGGAGAGGAGAGGAGAGGAGAGGAGAGGAGAGGAGAGAGGAGAGGAGAGGAGAGGAGAGGAGAGGAGGAAGGCAAAGGCAAAGGATTAGAGAGGGAAGAGGGAGGAGGAGGAGAGAAGGGATTAGAGAGGAGGAGGAGAGAAGGGATGAGGGAGGAGGAGGAGAGAAGGGACGAGGGAGGAGGAGGAGGAGGCACGAGGGAGGAGGAGGAGAGAGGGAAGAGGTAGGAGGAGGAGAGAAGGAATTAGGGAGGAGGAGAGAAGGGGCGAGGGAGGAGAGGGGCATGAAGAGGGGGAAAGGGAGGGAGGTGGAGGAATGGAAAGGAGGAGAGAAGGAGAGGTGGAACAGAACCCATTAGTGCCAGACTAGATGTGTCAAGCAAACACTCTGGCTTCTGTTTATCATCCTACCCAAACTCCCTTAAACTCCCTAGAGTCAATATTTGTCTTAATAGTAATCCTTAAGAGTCTATTGACTCAACTGTGCATCAACCTAACTAACATAATAATCCATCGCATCTGCCGATGTAGGCCTTCTGCATCTGAGTTGGAAAGTGACAGAGCAACAGCGATGTTTGTCAGACCAGGAGACATCCCGAAAATTGGTGTTCTCGCTAAAATGTCTGTAGCGACCGAATGGTTTGTGCTACAAACTAATATGACCCCACTATGGAAAGCTGAGACTCTCACAAACACAATGTTGTTTAGTGCTACGACCCCCACAAGTGTCACGGGACTCATTTGAAGGTAACCCGATACCGAGACGAAAAATTTATTGAAGTGAATAGGGCATTTCCACTTAAAGCTTTACAAGTCATTCCAAAGTTTTAAAAATATATAAAAATCCAGATCTTTCTTATATCTCTTAGATAGGACAGACACTTCAAAACATACTTCCTTTTGATTTATTTTTTGTCCATCTGTTTTCCATCAATGAATCTGTTATTCAATGTGGTAATATCTAGAACTTAAAACCCTTTGAAGAACCCTTTTTGGTTCCAGGTAGAACCCTTTTGGATCCAGGTAGAACTCTTTTGGGTTCCATGTAGAACCCTTTTCTGAGCGGGTTTTACATGGAACTCAAAAGGGTTCTACCTGGAACCTAAAGGGTTCTACCTGGAACAAAAAAGGGTTCTCCTATAGGGACAGCCGAAGAACCCTTTTGGAACCCTTTTTTTCTAAAAGTGTGGACTCTACATGGTTTAAACATACACACATCTTACCCAAACTCCCTTAAACATACACACATTGACACAAACTCCTTTAATTAAACATACACACATTGACCCAAACTCCCTTAAACATTGCACGTAGGCATACATTGCAGCACACATACACAAAGCAGATTCCTCCTCATGAGATAAACTATTGCCAAATATTTCATTGCCAGGGTATTATAGTATGTATAAATAACTGAAAAATGTCTGCCTGCCTGCCTACCTGCCTGCTTATGTGTCACTGTCCGTGTCCGTGTGTTTGTGTGTTAATACATAATGTTTGTGTGCACGTGTGTGCATGCACGCTTATCCTTGTGCTCATGCTTGGCCTAAGACCAGAGTTGACCAGCAGATACATTTATTGATCTTGTAAGAGTTTCATGTTTCCATTTCCGATGCGTAGCGTTGCTTGAAATCTGATCTGAAAACAGAGTAGCATGTTCTACATCAAGAGTAAAATTTACAAGATTATATATCAGCAATACTAGATTGATGATTCAAACATCTACCCCGTTGATTAATTTATGGGCAACTTAGGACCTCACAAAGATTGGAGGAGAGGAGAGGTGATGTTCCTGACTGCGGCATCTCCACCAGCTGTTTCCCTGCACCCCTATCCACACTTCCCTCCCCTCATCTCCTCATCCCCTCATCCCCTCATCTCCTCATCTCCTCATCCCCTCATCCCCTCATCCCCTCATCTCCTCATCTCCTCTTCTCCTCATCCCCTCATCTCCTCATCCCCTCATCTCCTCATCCCCTCATCTCCTCATCTCCTCATCTCCTCATCCCCTGATCCCCTCATCTCCTCATCTCCTCATCTCCTCATCTCCTCATCCCCTCATCCCCTCATCTCCTCATCTCGCCCATCTCCTCACAATGAAACCAATACCAAACAATAGGAAGTGCCTCTCGTTTACTAGACTCCAATCAAAGCCGTCATTATTCCCATGTCATAATTTTTTACAGGAAATAGAAACTCAAAATATGCCAGCTGTGTGCAGTCGACAGGTGACAGGCGGCAGGCGACAGGAGGCAGGCGACAGGCAGCAGGAGACAGGCGACAGGAGACAGGCGGCAGGAGACAGGAGACAGGCAGCAGGTGACAGGCGACAGGAGACAGGCGGCAGGAGACAGGCAGCAGGAGACAGGCGACAGGAGACAGGCGACAGGAGACAAGCGACAGGAGACAGTAGACAGGCGGCAGGAGACAGGCGACAGGCAGCAGGAGACAGGCGACAGGAGACAGGCGGCAGGAGACAGGAGAAAGGCAGCAGGAAACAGGAGACAGGCGGCAGGAGACGGGTGGCAGGAGACAGGAGACAGGCAGCAGGAGACAGGTGACAGGAGACAGGCGGCAGGAGACAGGCGGCAGGAGACAGGCGGCAGGAGACAGGCGGCAGGAGACAGGTGGCAGGAGACAGGCAGCAGGAGACAGGCGACAGGCGGCAGGAGACATGCAGCAGGAGACAGGCGACTGGAGACAGAAGACAGGCAGCAGGAGACAGGCGACTGGAGACAGGAGGCAGGCGACAGGAGACAGGTCGACAGGCGACAGGCGGCAGGAGACAGGCGACAGGAGACAGGCGGCAGGAGACAGGCGGCAGGAGACAGGCGACAGGAGACAGGAGACAGTAGACATGAGACAGTAGACAGGCGACAGTAGACAGGCGACAATAGACAGGAGACAGGAGACAGTAGACAGTAGACAGGAGACAGGCGACAGTAGACAGGAGAGAGTAGACAGGAGACAGTAGACAGGCGGCAGGAGACAGGCGACAGGAGACAGGCAGCAGGAGACAGGAGACAGGCGACAGGAGATAGGCGACAGGAGACAGGAGACAGGAAAAAGGCAGCAGGAGACAGGTGACAGGAGACAGGCGGCAGGAGACAGGCGGCAGGAGACAGGCGGCAAGAGACAGGTGACAGGAGACAGGCGGCAGGAGACAGGCGGCAGGAGACAGGCGGCAGGAGACAGGCAGCAGGAGACAGGCGACTGGAACAGGCGGCAGGAGACAGGAGACAGGCGATAGGAGACAGGAGACAGGCAGCAGGAGACAGGAGAGAGGCGGCAGGAGACAGGAGACCAGCGGCAGAAGACAGGAGACAGGCGGCAGAAGACAGGAGACAGGCAGCAGGAGACAGGTGGCAGGAGACAGGAGGCAGGAGACAGGCGACAGTAGACACGAGACAGTAGACAGGAGACAGTAGACAGGCGACAGTAGACAGGCGACAATAGACAGGAGACAGTAGACAGGAGACAGTAGACAGGCGAAAGGAGACAGGCGACAGTAGACAGGAGAGAGTAGACAGGAGACAGTAGACAGGCGGCAGGAGACAGGCGACAGGAGACAGGCAGCAGGAGACAGGAGACAGGCGACAGGAGATAGGCGACAGGAGACAGGAGACAGGAGACAGTAGACAGGAGACAGTAAACAGGCGACAGGAGACAGGCGACAGGTAAAAGGAGACAGGAGACAGGCGACAGGAGACAGGAGACAGTAGACAGGAGACAAGCGGCAGTAGATAGGAGACAGTAGACAGGAGACAGTAGACTGGCAACAGTAGACAGTAGACAGGCGAAAGGAGACAGGCGACTGGTGGCAGGAGACAGGAGACAGGCGGCAGGAGACAGGCGGCAGGCGGCAGGCGACAGTAGACAGGAGACAGTAGACAGGCAACAGTAGACAGTAGACAGGCGAAAGGAGACAGGAGACAGGCGACAGGAGACAGGCGTCAGGAGACAGGAGACAGGAGACAGTCGTGGGGGTATTCTTATTTTTATTTTCTCCAGTTTTCTAATAGATGCACGTGTCAAAAGGAGAGTAGGAGGCATAGACCCAGCATCACCCATCGCCACGATGTTGCTGTCTGAGAGGAAAAAAAGACCCACATTCTCTCTGGGGTTATTATTGTGCGCGACGTGATAAAGGGACCCCCGTGGTTCGCAAGCCTGATTCCACGATGGTTCCCATCCTGAACTGGGTGCATTGTATCCTCCGCGAGCAGTTATTCACAGTGTAGCCCCTTCAGTTCTGCATCTGTAAGACCTCTGCTCGGATTACAACATAAATGGGGATCCAGGTGAAGCCTAACGTTTTCCAGATGTTGCCATAATGTCACAGGGAGGTTAGCGCAACATTGAGTGTTGTTGTTCGTTCTAAAGGGCAACTAGAACACAGGGAGGGTTACACACACAGACCCTTTATTTACCACTCACTTGCCAAGCCGCAACATAACACAATGTCTGCTGATGAATAATAGTAATTATAGGCCACACATAAAAAGTTGTTGGGTGGTGGAGG
>CM062497.1:10026924-10029424 GCA_031479575.1 Coregonus ussuriensis | reverse complement strand
CTTGGTCTCGCTCTGTCTCTGTCTCTCTCTCTTTGTCTCTCTCTGTCTCTCTCTCTCTTTGTCTCTCTTTGTCTCAATCGCTTTGTCTCACTCTGTCTCTCTCTATTTGTCTCTCTCTGTCTCTCTCTTTGTCTCACTCTGTGTCTCTCTCTTTGTCTCTCTCTGTCTTTATCTCGCTCTGTCTCTGTCTCTCTCTCTTTGTCTCTCTCTGTCTCTCTCTCCTTTTGTCTCTCTTTGCCTCTCTCTCTTTGTCTTTCTCTGTCTCTCTCTCTTTGTCTCTCTCTCTTTGTCTCACTCTGTCGCTCTCTCTGGTCGCTCTCTCTCTCTCTCTCTCTCTCTCTTTGTCTCTCTTTCTCTGTCTGTCTGTCTGTCTCTGTCTCTCTCTCTTTGTTTCTCTCTCTCTTTGTCTCTATCTTTGTCTCTCTCTTTGTCTCTCTCTCTTTGTCTCTCTCTGTCTTGGTCTCTCTCTCTCTTTGTCTCTCTCTGTCTCTCTCTCTTTGTCTATCTCTCTTTGTCTCTCTCTGTCTCTCTCTCTTTGTCTCTATTTGTCTCTCTCTCTTTGTCTCTCTTTGTCTCTCTCTCTTTGTCTCTCTTTGTCCCTCTGTCTAGCTCTCTTTGTCTCTCTTTGTCTCTCTCTGTCTCTCTCTCTTTGTCTCTCTCTGTCTCTCTCTCTTTGTCTCACTCTGTCGTTCTCTCTTTGTCTCACTCTGTCTCTCTCTCTCTCTTTGTCTCACTCTGTCTCTCTCTCTGTCTCTCTCCTGTCTCACTCTGTCTCTCTCTCTTTGTCTCACTCTGTCTCTCTCTCTTTGTCTCACGCTGTCTCTCTCTCTCTTTGTCTCTCTCTATTTGTCTCACTCTGTCTCTCTATTTGTCTCTCTCTGTCTCTCTCTTTGTCTCTCTTTGTTTCTCTCTCTTTGTCTCACTCTGTCTCTCTCTCTTTGTCTCACTTTGTCTCTCTCTCTTTGTCTCTCTCGCTTTGTCCCTCTCTGTCTCTCTCTTTGTCTCTCCTGGTCTCTCTCTCTTTGTCTCACTCTGTCTCTCTCTCTTTGTCTCTCTCTGTCTTGGTCTCGCTCTGTCTCTGTCTCTCTCTCTTTGTCTCTCTCTGTCTCTCTCTCTCTTTGTCTCTCTTTGTCTCTCTCTATTTGTCTCACTCTGTCTCTCTCTATTTGTCTCTCTCTGTCTCTCTCTTTGTCTCTCTTTGTTTCTCTCTCTTTGTCTCACTCTGTCTCTCTCTCTTTGTCTCACTTTGTCTCTCTCTCTTTGTCTCTCTCACTTTGTCTCTCTCTGTCTCTCTCTTTGTCTCTCTTGGTCTCTCTCTCTTTGTCTCACTCTGTCTCTCTCTCTTTGTCTCTCTCTGTCTTGGTCTCGCTCTGTCTCTGTCTCTCTCTTTGTCTCTCTCTGTCTCTCTCTCTCTTTGTCTCTCTTTGTCTCTCTCTCTTTGTCTCACTCTGTCTCTCTCTATTTGTCTCTCTCTGTCTCTCTCTTTGTCTCTCTTTGTTTCTCTCTCTTTGTCTCACTCTGTCTCTCTCTCTTTGTCTCACTTTGTCTCTCTCTCTTTTTCTCTCTCGCTTTGTCCCTCTCTGTCTCTCTCTTTGTCTCTCTTGGTCTCTCTCTCTTTGTCTCACTCTGTCTCTCTCTCTTTGTCTCTCTCTGTCTTGGTCTCGCTCTGTCTCTGTCTCTCTCTCTTTGTCTCTCTCTGTCTCTGTCTCTCTTTGTCTCTCTTTGTCTCTCTCTATTTGTCTCACTCTGTCTCTCTCTATTTGTCTCTCTCTGTCTCTCTCTTTGTCTCTCTTTGTTTCTCTCTCTTTGTCTCACTCTGTCTCTCTCTCTTTGTCTCACTTTGTCTCTCTCTCTTTGTCTCTCTCGCTTTGTCTCTCTCTGTCTCTCTCTTTGTCTCTCTTGGTCTCTCTCTCTTTGTCTCACTCTGTCTCTCTCTCTTTGTCTCTCTCTGTCTTGGTCTCGCTCTGTCTCTGTCTCTCTCTCTTTGTCTCTCTCTGTCTCTCTCTCTCTTTGTCTCTCTTTGTCTCTCTCTATTTGTCTCACTCTGTCTCTCTCTATTTGTCTCTCTCTGTCTCTCTCTTTGTCTCTCTTTGTTTCTCTCTCTTTGTCTCTCTTTGTCTCTCTCTCTTGGTCTCGCTCTGTCTCTGTCTCTCTCTCTTTGTCTCTCTCTGTCTCTCTCTCTCCTTTTGTCTCTCTTTGTCTCTCTCTATTTGTCTCACTCTGTCTCTCTCTATTTGTCTCTCTCTGTCTCTCTCTTTGTCTCTCTTTGTTTCTCTCTCTTTGTCTCACTCTTTCTCTCTCTCTTTGTCTCACTTTGTCTCTCTCTCTTTTTATCTCTCGCTTTGTCCCTCTCTGTCTCTCTCTTTGTCTCTCTTGGTCTCTCTCTCTTTGTCTCACTCTGTCTCTCTCTCTTTGTCTCTCTCTGTCTTGGTCTCGCTCTGTCTCTGTCTCTCTCTCTTTGTCTCTCTCTGTCTCTCTCTCTCCTTTTGTCTCTCTTTGT